>ML430650.1:1664-43693 GCA_005239525.1 Nicotiana knightiana | reverse complement strand
GATACCTACTGAATGTGAGTGCCGAGTGCCGAGTGTCGAGTGATTGAGAGGAATATATATATATATATATATATATATGGGATCGGGTTGCACGCACAACATGTTTTACTGATATATGCCATGATTGGCTTGTTATAGCGCTTGGGCTTGCGGAGTTTGTACATACCCCTAGTGAGCGCAGATACCTACTGAATGTGAGTGCCGAGTGCCGAGTGTCGAGTGATTGAGAGGAATATATATATATATATATATATATATGGGATCGGGTTGCACGCACAACATGTTTTACTGATATATGCCATGATTGGCTTGTTATAGCGCTTGGGCTTGCGGAGTTTGTACATACCCCTAGTGAGCGCAGATACCTACTGAATGTGAGTGCCGAGTGCCGAGTGTCGAGTGATTGAGAGGAATATATATATATATATATATATATATGGGATTGGGTTGCACGCACAACATGTTTTACTGATATATGCCATGATTGGCTTGTTATAGCGCTTGGGCTGAAGGAGCCCTTGCGGAGTTTGTACATACCCCTAGTGAGCGCAGATACTTACTGAATGTGAGTGCCGAGTGCCGAGTGTCGAGTGATTGAGAGGATTAAGTGTCTGTGAGGACTGAGTGACATTGAGGACTGGGTAAATTGATACTCTGAGATTATATATATGGTTTTATTATTGAGTCACATCGCATTTGACATGCACATGACATACAAACATAGAGATGCATTTTCCTCGTGTCATACGGTATCACGTCATTCATGACTTCTTACATATATTGACATATGGGCATAGAGAAGTATTTTGCACTTGCTATCTGAAGAGAAAATGAAACATCATATTTACTGTTGAAAGGATTTCTGGGAAAAACTCACAGTTTTCAAACTTACTTGTGTTTTCGACGTTTTCGGTAAAGGAGTTGGGTTTTCACTGATATACTTGAAAAGCAGAATTATTTTCGAAAAGCTATGAAAAACCTGAGCATTTTATCTCTGAGTTACATCTTTGTTTAGTTGCTTTATGTTGTTATAAAATGTTGTTGGCTATTGGTGTGGACCCGACCTTTATTCGATCTCGTCATTACTTTCAACCTAAGGTTAAGTTTGTTACTTACTCAGTACATGGGGTCGGTTGTACTGATACTACATTTCTGCACGTTGCGTGCAGATGTTAGCTGTTATTGTTGCTGTGCTCGATGATTGCCGGATTGGAAGACATACTTGCGTTCCGGTTGTAGCTGCCTCTTGTTCATGGTAGTCTTAGATTATCAAACTCTGTTTATGTATTTTTTGTAAATTTTACTCTTAGAAGCTCATGATTTGTATTACAAATCCTTGGGAAATATAATAGATCCAGAAAATTTATTCTGTTTAATTGACTTGTTAACATTATTAAAATTGGATAGTTATTAATTGGCTTCCTAGTAGGTTGAGTTAAGTGCCATCACGACTAACGAATTTTGGATCATGAGAAGGCTGTAGTTTGTATCATGTTAGGTGGATTGAAATTAGAATAATGGGATATGACTTAATTGATGATTAATGAATTTGTGAGATGAGACCCTTTTTGGATTAGCTGGAATCTTTAAGTGTTTCTTGAGTTGGGTTTGCTTGAAATGGTTGTAGAAAATTTAGTGTATGTGGTAATGCTAGATAAGTGCTTAGAGTTTGTTTTAATTAAATTCATGTGGATGATCAAAGTTGTCATCTTTATGTTAAGAAGCACAAGGAATAAAATTGTACCTTCACGAGTTACCAGACAGCTGAATTGATGTGAAGACTGTATTAATGCGTGTGGTATCTCAAAAATAGATTTCTTTGGATGCAAATTCAATCGAAATGATTACATTTTGTGAAGGCGCAAGTAACACACATAAAAAATAAAATAAGAGAAGGTCACTTGACATGGATATCTTCACATATATTGATCCGTAGGTATGAAAATTAAAACCATAAAGATTGAAGGTGTTAAAAAGGGACTAGGTCGATATATAATCTCATGAAAGAAAGTTATCTCGAAAGACCTACAATCTCTTTAATCCATGGAGACTTAGTGAAGAATAGAGCACCAATGGAAGAAAAAGATCATACAGGCGATACCATTTAGCGGGGTTAAGGTTTTATCATGTTCGATGTTTATTTAGGTCCTATATTCACTAGGAGTCCTTATAGTCTTTTTTATGGATTTGTATGCTTGTAGAAAAACTCCTAGTGTTAGAGTATCCAAATTTTATAATATGTTAGTATTTTCTACTCCCTCCATTTCAATTTATGTGAACCTGTTTGACTGGATACGGAGTTTAAGAAAAAACAAAAGATTTTTAGAATTTGTGGTCCTAAACAAGTTAGAAAGAGGTCCACTGTATTCGTGTAGAATTTGATGTGGGCTTGCTGCTACGTATACAAATATGTAGCCGAAGGAAGATGAGTAGATTGTTGTTGCTTCACGAAAGCTACTCATTGTCATATATAGTTTTGGTTACTTTCATGCAATGCAGTGTACCTATCATTAAATTTGTTCTTGTCCTGAAATAATTTGGGCCATAACGGAGTATAACTTTTATGTAAGAATACATTAAATTTGCAAAAAATAGTACATATTTTATGTTTCTTTTGTCCTTTTCTAGGATCTCTGTTTCTAAATTTTGCTTGTCAACATATTTCAGGCCTCAACGATTGATTATAGATGTAGTTGAAGATAGAATCTTCACTCCTGTTCATATCATGAGGAGGGAGAGAAACAATGATTGTGCTTTTATCTTCTTTTTCTAACATTTTCCTAGTGTTCTGCATAGTAACAAATTTGTCAACCACCCACAGAAAAGTACACATATATATATTGATGGAGTTAGTGAGTTTCATAGGTTATTTTATATTGAGGAGGCTAATACTTGATTTAAAATTTATCGCTGTAAGATTGCTTGTGCTTCGCCCTTTGAGGTCCGAAAATGGATGGAAGCCTTTGATCAAGCAAAACAACAGATATGACATGGATAGAGTTTTTTACTTGATTTTCTTTTTTCTTGGCGTAACTGGTAAAGTTGTTGCCACGTGATCAGGAGGTCACGGGTTCGAGTCGTGGAAAAAACCTCTTGCAAAAATGCAGCTTTACGCTGCGTAGATCCTTGTGGTCTGGTCCTTCCCCGATAGCAGGACCTTAGTGCACCGGGCTATCCTGAGGAACAGTACTTTTGGTTCATCTACATATGCAAAATACTGAATTTGTGGTTTCTGGTTCCTGCTTAAATGGTCGCTTCTTCTGGCAGTTATTTTCTCCTGAAAACAGGTTGTTTTGAATGATAAGTGATGCATGAATATAATTTTGATCCCAAACTACCATAACATCATGTTCATGAAAGAATCTCTGGCCATGTTAGATTTAACTGTTGTTTCTCATACTGTACTATATTTCGTCGCAGGCAGATTATGGGCTTTCAAGAGGTCAGAGTGCAAGAGATAAACTGAAGTTAAAGAGCGAGAATGTTCATACTGTCCTGATGAATTAGACTTGTGCACACCTAGTTAATAAAATGGGTGAAAACCACGAGAGAGCAAGGTTTAAATTCCAAGCGAGACAAAAAAAAAGTAATCTTTCTCAATCTGCCTAAGCTTTGGTAAACAGAGTTATCCAATACTTGTCATGGTGGGAGAGGGAGTACCACTCAGTAGCGCGTGCCGTGCTAAGATGTATTTTACTTGCTATTGGTTTTAGGCTGTGGAGTGTGATATTTACAAGTGGCCGTTCGGCAGTTCTTCCAAGTAGAACATCTTTCACAATCCCTGGAGTGATGGTTCACTAATAGACTGAGGGCTAAGTCATTCTACTCATTCACATCCAGATCATGAATGTTTGGAATTCATATTATACAAGGAGACATTGCACATCGTAAATTGGTCCGCGGGCATTGCGACAAGTCCTCTGTCCTACTACAGGTGCTGCGACAACCTTTACCAAGTCCGAACGATTATTGACCATCAGATCCGCTGGTCTTCTAGTGACCACGATGCGAGGGGAAAACTTTTGTTCAACATTTCCGGAAAGACCACCTATTTGTTTGTTTATCGAATTCAACACGAAATCATAAATAAGCTCTACCAAGAATTGCCAAGCATTTGGTACTGAGTTTTGTCTGACCAAAAAGATTTCTATATTTAAGCAGTACCACGAACTGTTTGTAGAAGAAACACAATTATCAAAAAATCCTTGCGCTATTGGCCACCAGATGAATATTATATCAAAATTAATGCATGAAGAGGAAAATATATTACACGAGTAGCTTTGTCATTCTGAGTCTAAATCAAAGTTTCATTTGATTGATTCACTACTTTGGCTGTATATCTAGCTCTGTAACAGTGGCCTGATCTTTTATAAATAGACTTCAATCACCTTTGTACAAATACATACAAAACAGCCTAAGTAGGCCTGTCTCCTCTCCTATATCTTCATCAAAAACACCTCTCTTGTACTTAAATCATGAAACCTCCCACTTCATTATGAATTTCATTTGGTTCTAGTAGCATTCCTTCACACAGATTGCAGGCTTATTAATTAGCATTCCATCACTTACCAAACTAGTTATTGGTGATGTTTATCCACAATCTAATGTAGCTTGATGCATGTCATTAGTTAAATTAGCTTGTTTTCTAGCTATAGCTTATTAGAACTTGTATACTAGGAATCTTGGAGTAGGATAAGGCCTTGTTAGGGGTTGTCGTGATTTTTTTATTATATTTGGTTTTCCTATTTTTTGAAGGAAATGACAACATATTTATCATTATTGAATTTTTCTTTTTGTAGAAAGAAAATGTAATTCTTCCATGTTTGGTTAGTCCTTTTTCTTGTAGGAAAAGGTTTGGACGTCTATAAATTGAGGATCCTTCTTTCTCATTCAGTAGCATCCACAATGTAGTCATATGTGGTTTGAGAGTCGTGTTTAGGGGGAGAACTTTACGGTACAAGTGTTAGTGTGTCACTTGTGTTTGCCTCTTCGTGAGGTTGTTCTCCCGATATTTTGTACTCTCTTTTATTATAGTGGATTGCTCATCTCCGCCCGTGGACGTAGGTCAATTGACCGAACCACGTTAAATGTTTGTGTCTCTTTTGGTATATTTCTCCTTTGTTATCTGATTTATCGTTGTTCAAAGTTTGCTTTACTAGCTTCCGCATGACACCTGATTATTTTGGTCCTACCAAGTGGTATCAGGGCCTTAGTTATTTATCCGGGTTGTTACGGAATGGAGGCGAATATGAGCAAGATGGTATGTTTAAATGAGAGAAAATATAATGTTTGGAGAAGCAAGATGAAAGATTTGTTGTTTGTGAAGAAGATGCATCTACTCGTTTTTGCAGCTCATAAACCCGAGAGTATATCAGATGGAGATTGGGATTTCGAGCATCAATAAGTATGTGGATATATACAACAATGGGTTGAAGATAATGTCCACAACCATATTGTGGATGAGACACATGCAAAATCATTGTAGGAAAAGCTAGAGACTCTTTATGCTTCAAAAACTGGGAACAACAAGTTGTTCCTGCTAAAGCAATTGATGACCTTTAAATACAAGGAAGACAACCTATCCTTGATCACATAAATGATTTTCAGTCCTTGATCAACTGTCTGGAATGGGAGTTAATTTTGATGGTGAGATACAAGGACTTTGACTTCTTAATATTCTGTAATACTCTTGGGAAACTCTTTGTGTTTCTTTGACAAATTCAGCTCATGGAGGTAAGATGACCATGGAATACGCCAAGAGTGGTGTGTTGAACGAGGAAGTAAGGAGAAAATCTCAGAGTCCGTCCTCACAAGCAGATATCTTGGTTACAGAAGACCGGGGGAGAGATAGAACAAGAGGCTCGAGGAATAGAGGTAAAAGTAGAAGCATGTCAAGGTCCAAATACCATAATATTACATGCAACCATTGTGGCAAGAAAAGACATATCAAAAGGTTTTGCCACAAGTTGAAGCAAGAAATTAGAGAAGGAAAGAAAGTTGAAAATAATGATAACAATGTTGCTGCTATTGTTCGAGATGACCTTCTTTTTGCTTATGATGAAAATGTCATCAATTTGGTATCTCATGAGACGAGCTGGATAGTAGATTCTGGAGCTACCTCACATGTCACACTAAGAAAAGACTTTTTCTCATCTTATACTCCTGTTGATTCTGGAGTTTACGGATGGGTAATGCCAGTGAAGTTAAGGTGTTTGGTGTTGGAACAATTTATTTGAAAACAAATAATGGTTCAACATTATTTCTTCAAGATGTCAAGCATGCTCCAGACTTCCTTTTCAATATGATCTCCGCAGGAAGATTAGACGATGAAGGTTACCATAATGCCCTATTTAATGGCCAACGGAAGATCACCAAGGGCTCGTTAGTAGTGGCTTGATGAGTCAAGTCTGATCATTTATATATGACACATGGCTCTGTTCTTAATGACTCCATAAATCTGGTAGAAAGTGACACTTTATCAGATTTGTGGCATAGAAGATTGAGTCATATGTGTGAGAAAGAGATTACGTGTTTGACTAAGAAAAATTTGCTTTCTGGAGTGAAACAAGCAAAGGTAAAAAGGTGTATCCATTGTTTAGCTGGCAAACAGAAAAGGGTTTCCTTTCATAGTCATTCTCCCTCAAGAAAGCCAGATTTATTAGAGCTAGTACACTCTAATTTGTGTGGTCCTTTTAAAGTAAAGTCAAAAGGTGGTGCACTTTACTTTGTGACCTTCATTGATGATCATTCCCGTAAGCTCTGGATGTATCCTTTGAAATATAAAGATCAAGCACTTGGTGTGTTTAAGGTATTTCAGCCCTTAGCTGAGAGACAGACGGGGAATAAATTAAAATGTATTCACACTGACAATGGTGGTGAATATTATTGTCCCTTTCATAACTATTACAAGGAACAAGGAATTCGTCATCAGAAAACTCCACTTCAATTGAATGGTTTGGTAGAGATGATGAATATAACTCTAGTTGAAACAGATAGATGCCTGCTTTCCGAGGCTAAACTTCCAAATACAATTTGGGCGGAAATACTTAACATTGTTGCATATGCTATCAATTTGTCTCTTGTTGTTGCTTTGGATGGTGATGTCCCAGACAGAGCTTGGTTTGCCAAAGATGTTTATTATGATCACCTTAGAGTTTTTGGTCGTAAATTTTGTGTGCATGTTCCTAAAGATGAGATATCGAAACTGGATGTCAAAACTAAGCAGTGCATCTTTATCAGTTACGGTCAAGATGAGTTCGAAAATCATTTTTATGATCCTGTTGACAATAAATTTATTAGAAGTCGTGATGAAATATTCTTTGAAGACCAGACTATTGAAGATATTGATAAATCTGAGAAGATAGATTCTCAGAGTAATGAGAGCTTAGTTGATATTGATCCAGTTTCAATTGCTAAGGCACCTATTGCACTTAAAGGAACCCAAGACAATAATGAAGATAGTGATCAAAATCAAAATTATCATCATGGTGGAGATGTTATAGATGCTATAGTTGATGAAGTTTTGGTGGATCAACAACCAATTCGTGCTCAGGTAACTACTTTGAATGCTCCTGAAACCTCTCTTAGAAGATCTACAAGGGAGAAGCAAAAATTCATGTGCTATCCTCCTGATGAGTATGTACTTTTGACTGACATGGGAGAACCTAAGAATTATGATGAAGCCATTCAAGATACTCACAAAGATCAATGAATCTAAGCCATGGAAGATGAGATGAAGTGACTCTATGAGAATGGCACATATGAATTAGTGAAGTTGCCGAAAGGTAAGAGAGCTTTATCTAACAAATGGATATTCAAAATAAAGCAAGATAACCATATTTATGCGCCCAGGTACAAGGCGAGGTTAGTTGTTAAAGGTCTTGGCCAGAAGGAGGGAGTTGACTTTGATGAAATTTTCTCCCCTGTTGTAAAGATGTCTTCTATTCGTGTGGCTCTAGTCTTAGTCGCAAGTCTAGATTTCGAGGTTAAGCAGATGGATGTAAAGATTGCTTTTCTTCACGGTGATTTAGATGAGGAGATTTATTTGGAGCAGCATGAGGACTTCGTCTTTAAGCTTGCAGATAAACATGAATTTTGCAAAAAATTGGCAGGCATGAAACCTGTCAATAGTTTTCTACTTGAAGACATATTTGGCACCTTGGCTGGAGGGGGAGTTTGTTGGACCCATGTCCATGTTGTCCAACCAAAGGCCCAACGACCTAATCCTATTCTCTTTTAATTTCCATTCCTATTCGGAATTAAGTTTATTTTTTATTCCTATTTAGAGTTGGTTTTGGCTTTAAGAGAAAGCACCACTCATTATCTATAAATAGGACAACCTTAGGGAATTGTTCTATGCTCATTGGTACAAGTCTTGGAAAGACTTAAGCACATAAGAGTAGTTTTTGAGAGAAAATTCATCAAGAAATAAGAGAGAAGAAAAGTATTTGTTTTGCTGCAGATTTTTATTCAGACCCGCCAACTTCAAATCACGTTTTCCGATTCGTTAACTGTTGGATCGGGCATAACTTTTGACGGAGTGTTTGTAATATTTTGGTCTTTGATTTGAACGTTGGAGATCGAATTTGGGGCCCGTAACATCTGATTTCGAGCCTAGAACAACAACTCTAGTTTTGTAACTTCTCATTTTTCTTCAATTGATTTGTCGTTGCTCTTGTTGCTATTATTGCTCCGTGTTTGGATTTGGAGAGATCTTGTAACCATCTTATTGTTATAGTGTGTCACAGCCCTTTTCTACCCCCCAAAAGATATGTGAGTTGGTTATGTATTGTGGGTTAAAGGATTTTTCCAATTAAAGTGACAAATTTGAGTAGGAATTATTTTATCTACACAGTCGCCACTTAGAATTAATTTTTCGGTGTTCCAAGTCACCTTTTATTTGAATCCCTAGTCAAAGGAAGGTTTGACTCTATTTTTTATCGGTCTGCGAAAACAAAGTTCGGGTAAGGAATTCTGTTGACCAGGGAGAAGGTGTAAGGCATTTCCCGAGTCCCGTGGTTCTAGCACGGTCGCTTTATTAACTTAAAACTTGGCTTGAATTAATTTTGGACAAACTATGATTTATATTATTTTCATGTTTTTACCTATCCGCTTTTAATTATTAAAATTATTAAAGAAATATTTGAATAAAATTGTCCTGATCGCACCACGCAAGCGAATGTACGACCGAGATGAATTTATTAATTTTGTCATAATAGCACTACGCAAGCGAATCCGCAGTTATGATAAAGGACCATTAGCACGCTATTATTTTCAGAAAGATTACTATATTTGTGCTTTGAGAAAAATAATGTTGAAAATTATGAAATGTTACTACCGCGCTACGCAAGCAAATCCACGATTATGGAAAAAGGAATAGAAATTAGTTAAAACTAATGGAGATGAGATGATTATTGAGTTAATTGGTTGACGGTTAAAACATCACGCTACGCAAGCGATTTCGTGAGTTAAAGCGCGCCTACTAATTGTCTAACGCTTAATTTATTTAAGTCACTTAAGTTATTGGATTATTTTAATTATGGAGCAAAATCGGATTGTGATTAGAGTTTATTTGAGAAATCAACAATTAAAGTCTTGGGCCATCTCTTGCTCATGGATAGATAAGGCCAACTCCTAAGACTTTAATGTAGTTGGGCTCTTTATTTTGGTTTATCATGAAGTGGGCCCGAAAATATCTACAAAGAAATGGGCCAACTGTTTTTTTTCATTATTTATTTTAGAAGAAAGGAAATGGTCCAGCTGAAGCTACTTAAAGAAAAGGGCCTGCCAGCATGACATCGCAAAATGGGCCTGCCGAATTTGATCTTACTTGGCCCAAATAATCCATAATTTCCAACAACTAATACAACCCAACAAGACTAGTTATGCATAAATCTATGTGGCCTACTTACTCAAATCCAAACTCTTTTTATTAATTAAAAAAAAATCCATTTTCTTTCTGTTAAATACTAGTACTATATCATGTCATGTTAACTTAAACAAGAACTAAAAAAATGACCAAACCCAACATCTCAAAATGTCAACTATCCACTGTTTTATTGTTTCAAATTTAACTTTACAAAAAAGAAACTCATGAACTCGTTGAAAGAACAACTAACAATGGGTAAACACAGACAAAATAGTGAATTCATCCTTTTCTAAACCCACTTAGACATAATGCAATCTACCAAATAATTTTTATGCTTAGTATTTTTGTAACTCAAAGAGATAAGACAATATATTCAAACTTTAAAATAAACACAGTAGCGCACGAGTTGAATTTTAAACATACCAAAGTCATACTTTCACATGCATATTAAACTGAATAAATATCAATAACGGAATGAAGCTTCAATACAACATGTTGTCGTTCATTTTTATCACAGACTGCAATGCGTAGCTCAAAAAAAAAAAAAACCTAGTTGCCGGATTTCGAAGAAAGAAACAACAAGAAAACCTTTGATACCAAAGCTACTTGAACCGGCAAACAGAACCAGCAGTAACGGCAGCGAAACAACAGCAAATCAACAGTAGAACAACGAGGAAACAACAGTAAGGTGAACGTTTGAACAACCCAAAAATCTTAGAATAGAAGCCCAGGACAAGCTATAAAAGACTAATCTTTTTGAAAGAATTTTCACCTTCACAAAAGCTCACAATTTCAGTTTACTATTAGATATTTTAGCTGCTGATTTCTCTCAAGTTTTGGTGCATTCAAAATAACTCTCCAGATGTGTTTCAGTCTAAAAATAGAGTCCTCCCCCAAAAAATGAAAGGAGCAGCCCTTAAGTAAGCAAAGAAACTCACTTTTAGGGAGCTTTTGGTTCACCAAAAGTCTGTCCAAAAGGACTGATTTTTGTTCACCAAAACTGCTCAAAAGACTCATTTTTTGTGTGCTAAAAACTGTTCAAAAAGGGGGAAAGGACAGTCCTTTAACCATTGTGGAAGAAGCATGGGGGTAGAAAGGAGTATTTCAGCCACTCTAGAACTAAAAAGTAAGCTATTTTGTACCCTAAATCATGATCAATTTATATACTCTTCATCTTTTAGCCAAATAACACTACCACCCTATATTTTAAACCAAAATCCAAGCAACCATGTAACTAGACTCAAGTTGTTCATAGAACAGGGAAACATCACTTGCTAAGTAACAACTAGATTAACAACACTTCTGCACAATTCAAAAGCAATTTGAAACCAAACGACCTATTTTAAAATATAATTTCATTACAACCATGGTAACAACCCAACGAGGATTTGGTTAAATCGATTAGAACATCAAACTAACTAAACTTGTAGTAACTAAAACAAACAAGTAATCAAAACCAACAAGCAAAAATTAACTGATATTAACTAAACCTTAATGACAAGAATCATTACGAGTTAGTATTTTGTTGGAACTAAACTAGAACAACTATCCTAATTTAACAAAATCAAAAGCACAAATTACATAAACATAAACATGTAACATAAATTAAAACCTAATCCTAATTACTAATCGAAACAGAAACAATATTAAGTACTAAACTTAGACGACCTAGTTAAAATTAAAAAGAGAGATATAATCAAATATCATTGAAACAGCAAACAAGGAAAAGATTTGGATTTTACCTAAGCGCTCGAGCTTCGAATCAGTAGTACACCACAACTCGATGGCGAATCGACCTCCACACCTCTCTTTCTCGACGACAAACACCGAATAGCACAAACTTTGGCTAACAAGCTGAGTCCGGTATTTTATCAAAGAGAAAGAGAGGTTGTGAGGTCGCATTTATGTTGGAAAAAGGGCTCATAGCGGCAGAGGCGGCTGGCCGGAATTCGGCCGAATATTGGCCGGATTTTGGAGGGTTTCTGAAGGTTTTGGATCATGGAACGGAGAAAATGAGAGTGAGAGGAGGCCGGTGATGTGATTTTGGTGTATTTTGGACGACGGGCGGCGGCGGCAGTGGTGGCGGCGCGACTAGGGTTTAATATTGTTGATTTTTGGTGGGGATTTGGGGGATTTGGGTTGTGGATCTAGAAAGAGGGTGAATAGAGGAAGAGAATGGTGTAATTTGGGGGTGTTTGAAGGACGGACGCCGCCGGTGGGCGATTTTCAGCGACGATAGTGGGGGGCGACGACAGGGGGTTTGAGAGAATGAGAGAAGAGGAAAGAAAAATAAGAGGGGGAAATGGGGGAAATTTTCAGGTAATAAGGGCTTTATATACCTCTTGAGAGATCAAATAAGGACCATTAGATCAAGGATTGATCAACGATTGAAATTCAATCTTCAAGTTATTAAACAAAACAGCGTAGTTTCACCATGAAATTAAGTCGTTTAGCTTATCACTCAGGTGGGCTTCACCAGACCGGGTCAAATAGAATTGGGCCACTGATTTGGGCTAAATTTTGGATTAATTTCTTTAAAATTCAAGTAGCATAATCCCTACCCCATTTATCAAACCATTTAAACAACTCTTAAAACTAAACCTATACATACACAAATAAGAATAAAACACACACACACACACACATATGTATATATATAAAATATAGGGCAAAAATTAGTCATTTACAGCTGATCCTCTTTGCTCGAGAACATGAAGAGTTTTCGTGCAAAGAAAAGTGAATGTCATAGCTAATTTTTGCTCACATATCACTCCAATGGAAGCAATTTGAAAAAGGTGACCGAACTTTGTTTTCGAGGTTGCCTACATATCCTTGGCTATAAAGGAATCAGGTCAGTGTCGTTCTGGGAAAGTTTGGTAGCTGGGACTACTGGACACTGGATTTAAAACTGTTTTTGTTGCTATTGTTGTTACTGTTACTTGCTACTTACATCAGAAGAAGAAGAGAACTACATATTGTTGCAAGCTAAGAGTTACAAAATTTCCCATCTATGTGTCTTCTGGAGTCAAATCATGATTTTTGACTTGCTCACTTGTGTTGACCTTAGATTGGATCTTGATGCTCTTTGAAGAAAAGACTATGGATCATTCTTGATTGCTTGCTTTCTGGATCAGAATTTGAGAAGATGAATCTTGAGAAGCTGGGTTGCTGACACATTGTCAATGCTAACTCCAACTATCTTGTGATCGAAAGACTTCTTTCTTCTGATGAGACACTGAAACCGCAAGTTTTAACCGTCACATGTGCTCTACGGCGGGGCCTAAAAAGCCATCAAAGACGAACAAAACGAACAAAATTTTTCTGCCCCAGTTTGAACTAGAAAATTTTTGTGAGTTATCAGAGAAAGTTATAAACTATCTAATTTATTGAAAGGCACACAGAAACAGTAGTATAAACAGACTAAGAGAGATAAAAATTTGTAATGAGGGATTACGTACCTTACATTACCCAAAGGATAGGTAACCAGGGGTTGGTACCCTGTATTACTGAAAGGAATGTAACCAGGGGTTGGTACTCTGCACTACTGGAAATAAAAGGTAACCAGGGGTTGACACCCTGTATTACTAGACATGAATGTAACCAGGTGTTGGTGCCCTGTATTACTGGAAATGGATGTAACCAGGGGTTGATACCCTGTATTACTGGAAATGAGTGTAACCAGGGGTTGGTACCCTGTATTACCAGGAAATGGATGTAACTAGGGGTTGGCACCCTGTATTGGCACCTTGTATTACTGGAAGAAAATGTAACCAGGGGCTGGCACCCTGTATTACTGGAAGAAATGTAACCAGGGGCTGGCACCCTGTATTACTGGAAGAAATGTAACCAGGGGTTGGTACCCTGTGTTACTGATAAAGTGTTGAATTCCTATAGGCAAAATGGTTCTTCCTGGGTTAAGCTACGTAAAACAACCTGAGTGAAGAGTACTTCTACCCGGAACTTTGAGTTGGATCCCCCTAGGTGAAATGGTTCTACCCGGGTTAAGCTACGTAAAACAACCTGAGTGAAGAGTACTTCTACCCGGAACTTTGAGTTGGATCCCCCTAGGTGAAATGGTTCTACCCGGGTTAAGCTACGTAAAACACCCTGAGCGAAGAGTATTTCTACTCGGAACTATGAGCTGGATCCCCCTAGGAGAAATGGTTTTACCTGAGTTAAGCTACTAAACTAGAGGTATGAATAGTAGTGATGCATGCTAAAAAATAAAAGAAAAATGGAGATTTTAAGGAGCTTACGTTTGGTGACATTCGTCCTTTAAGAACCGTCATTCTGCACTTCTTTGTTCCTGCTTCAAACAAAGAAAAATTTATGAGTTTTCAAAGTGGTGGTTGGTTTGTGTCCTTGATGCCCTATTGTGGTTTGACTTCACGGCCCCTCCGCAGCTGAAGAACTAATTCAATTAGTATGGTACCGAGATGCTCGGCTGATCTGTATCATCTTCTAAAGACCTTGGCTTTCCAATGTTGCCCCCAACTGTTTCATACCCATACGTCCTTGGTATTTCTATCTTTGTCTCTGAGGCAATGCAATTTTCTTTAAAAATCAAAATCAGTTGTCTTGCACCTAGTACCGGTTTGTGTCTGCAGTGCTTGTCAACTTTTCTCATGAAGAGGTCTTGCTTAGGCAACCTTTTCAGTTTCTTTGAGACACTTTGTTCGCCTTGTCAAATGAGATCACAGACGGATTCGTGCCTTTGTCAATGCCGTATATGCCCCAAATTGTGCTCGATATTACGGGGAAACTGTAGCCAGTTTTGCAGCCATTTGTTTGCTTCGATTTTGACGAAAGATTAGACCGAAAGGGACTCAAAGAAAATTATAGGTAAAAATAAAAGAATACTTGAAGGTGCAAAAGAACTGTGCTTAAACAAAAGGCGTCCCTTTCGGGGAAAGGAACATGGAGACTTATCTGGAAGTATGTGCCGACTTCAATGAATCATGACATGCATTTTGGACTGGACGCCTATCCGTCTGAGCTGTCTAATTCTCAAAATCCGTCACAAAGGTTCATCTTGAAACTGTGTTGATTGTGCTCATGCCGGAGTACGAAGACTCTCATTCGGTTAGTAGCGCCCTTTGTGGGTTTTCGCCAACTGACCTCTCTCATTTCTCTACTCACCGTCGCCTTATGGTGCCTATTTGGGTTTTCACCAATAAGACTCTCTCATTTCTCTGCTCACTGTCGCCTTACAGTGCCCATACGGGTTTTCACCGATAAGACTCTCTCATTTCTTCTCTTTTTTTTTTTACTACAATACGACATGCGGAAGGTTGCCCATGGCATGGTGACTTCAAATATTCTCAAAGATCGATCAGAAGTTCTTAACAGGGAGAATGCGAAAAGAACCTTGATCTGAATTACAATTTTTGGAACCGCTTTTACAGAAAAAATTGTAAAATAAAATGAACTTCTGTCCCAGTTTTGGAATATTGAGAATATGGATTTTTGTTGTGATGGGACCGAACCCAGGGTAAGGCTGCCTACATATCCTTTCAGAATCAGGTCGGACGTAGTTCAATGACTCATAAGGTTCGTTGTTTGGATTCTTTTATTTTCTTCCCTTTTTTTGTTGCAAGTACATAGGTTCAAAAAACGGAAAACAAAGAAGACAAATACAGCTCAAAAGGGTTAACAAGAGGGTGACACCTATTTGGAACAAACGAGCAATGGTGTCCTTCGTCATCTCGATTCTGAGAAAATCATGCGTGAAAGTTCCACAGTGGGTATGTATCAGACATAATATCTTTTGGCTGCATCTGCGTTAATGGTCTTGCCTGGTACCCTTCCTTCTTCATCTACCAGGTGCAAGGCCCCTTTTGGTAAGACTTTCTTGATGATGTAGGGCCCTTTCCAGTTTGGGGCGAACTTTCCTTTAGCTTCTACTTGGTGTGGAAGAATGCATTTCAGAACGAGTTGGCCCACCTCGAAGTGCCTTGGACGCACTTTCTTGTTGTAAGCGCATGCCATTCTTTGCTGGTATTACTGGCCAAAGCACACTGCTGCTAGCCGTTTTTCATCAATCAACATTAGTTGTTCCAATCGGGTCTTTACCCATTATGTATCTTCAATCTCCGACTCTTCAATGACTCGAAGAGAGGGAATTTTGACTTCAGTCGGTATTACAGCTTCCGTTCCATATACCAACAAATAAGGAGTTGCACCAACGGATGTGCGAGCAGTTGTGCGGTATCCCAAAAGAGCAAAAGGCAACTTTTCATGCCATTGTCTGGAACTTTGGATCATCTTCCTAAGAATCTTTTTGATGTTCTTGTTCGCCGCTTCAACGGCTCCGTTGGCTTTTGGACGGTAAGGGGTAGAATGGCGATGCATAATTTTGAATTGCTCGCATACCTCTTTCATCAAATTACTATTTAGATTGGCTGCATTGTCAGTGATAATGGTCTTCGGGATACCAAAACGACAGATGATGTTGGAATGGACAAAGTCTACCACTGCTTTCTTGGTGATTGCTTTGAAAGTGACGGCCTCCACCCACTTGGTGAACTAATCAATTGCAACCAAAATGAATATATGCCCATTTGAAGCCTTTGGCTCGATTGGTCCAATAACATCCATTCCCCAAGCAACGAAGTGCCAAGGAGAGGACATGGGATGCAACTCCGAAGGTGGCGAGTGAATCAGGTCACCATGAATCTGGCATTGGTGACACTTGCGAACAAAACTGAAGTAATCTCGCTCCATGGTAAGCCAATAATACCATGCCCGCAGAATCTTCTTCGTCAAAACATATTCATTCATGTGAGGTCCACATACCCCTGAATGCACTTCACTCATGATCCGCTCAGCTTCTGTGGCATCTATGCATCTTAACAAGTTCAAATCTGGGGTCCTTTTGTACAAAATTTCCCCATTCAGGAAGAAACCGCCAGCGAGCCGCCTTATAGTTCTTTTTTGATCTGCCTTGGCATGCTCTGGGTATTCCCTTGTTTTCAGGAATCGTTTTCTGTCATGATACCACGGTTCACCATCTGGTTCTGTCTCAATAGTATTGCAATAACCGTGTTGATTCTGAACTTGGATTTCCAATGGATCAATATGAGTGTTACCTGGATAATGGATCATCGAGGCTAAGGTAGCCAAGGCGTCGGTTAGTTCGTTGTGAAATCTGGGAATGTACCTGAACTCGATGGATTTGAATCTTTTGCTCAGGTCTTGCACACATTGTCTGTATGGAATAAGCTTGATGTCTCGAGTATCCCGTCCGCCTTGGGCTTGCCGGATAAGAAATCAGAATCTCCCATAACCAATAGTTCATGCACATCCAGATCGAGGGCCATTTTCAGACCCATGATACAAGCTTCGTATTATGCCATATTATTGGTACAAAAGAAACGGAGTCAGGCTGTTGCAGGGTAATGTTGTCCGATAGGCAAGATGAGGATTGCCCCGATCCCAACTCCTTTCATATTGACAGCCCCATCAAAGTACATTTTCCATACATGGGTGGTGTTCGGAACTACTTCCTATATTGAGTTGAACTCTTCGTCTGGGAAGTATGTGCTCAGTGGCTTGTAATCATCATCAACTGGATTCTCTTCCAAATGATCTGCCAAAGCTTGGGCTTTCATTGCGGTGCGAGTGACATAGACAATGTCGAACTCTGTGAGCAGAATCTGCCATTTTGCGAGCCTGCCAGTGGGCATCGGCTTTTGAAAGATGTACTTCAAAGGATCCATTCTGGATATGAGGTAAGTGGTGTAGGCTAGGAGATAATGCCTCAACTTCTGAGCAACCCAAGTCAGGGCACAACACGTCCTTTCTAAAAGGGTGTACTTAACCTCATAATTGGTGAACTTCTTACTCAAATAATAGATTGCATGTTCTTTTTTGCCTGTTGCATCATGTTGCCCCAGAACACATCCAAAGGAATTATCCATCACCGATAGATATAAAAACAAAGGCCTACCAGGTTCAGGTGGGACCAGTACAGGGGGTTTTGACAGATAGTCTTTGATCCAATCAAAAGCTTTTTGGCAATCGTCCGTCCACTTGATAGCAGCATCCTTTTTTAGTAGCTTAAAGATGGGCTCGCACGTGGTTGTGAGTTGAGCAATGAACCTACTGATGTACTTCAACCTCCCGAGCAAACTCATGACTTCCTTTTTATTCTTCGGGGGTGGCAAATCTCGAATGGACTTTATCTTAGATGGATCCAATTCGATGCCTCTCCGGCTGACTATGAAACCGAGGAGCTTCCCAGATGGAACCCCAAATGCACACTTGGCTGGATTAAGCTTAAGGTCGTACCTTCGAAGCCGTTCGAAGAACTTTCTCAAATCGCGCACGTGATCAGCTTGTGTCTTTGATTTTATGATGACATCATCGACATATACTTCTATCTCTTTGTGCATCATGTCGTGGAAAATGGTGGTCATGGACCTCATGTAAGTTGCCCCTGCATTTTTCAAACCAAATGGAATGACCCTGTAACAATAAGTACCCCATGGAGTAGTGAAAGCGGTCTTTTCTGCGTCATCCTCATCCATTAGAATCTGGTGGTACCCAGCATAGCCATCCACGAACGATTGTATCTCATGCTTTGCGCAATTATCTACAAGAATGTGGATGTTTGGCAAAGGAAATTATCCATTGGACTTGATTTGTTCAGGTCCCTGTAGTCAACACAGACTCTAGTTTTTCCATCCTTCTTTGGAACATGAACAACATTTGCCACCCAGGTGGTGTATCGGACAGCTCTGACCATGTTGGCGCTTAACTGCTTTATTATTTCCTCTTTGATTTTGTCACTCATGTCCGTTTTAAATTTTCGTTGCTTTTGTTGGATTGGAGGAAAATTAGGATACGTGGGAAGCTTATGAACCACTAGATCAACACTTAAACCCGGCATATCATCATAAGACCAAGCAAACACATCTCTGTATTCAAATAAGAGTTGAATCAAGGAATCTCTGGTTTTTTGTTCAGTGTTAATGCTTATCTTTGTTTCTCTAACTTCTTCGTGACCCCCGATATTAACGGACTCAGTTTCATTGAGGTTGGGCTTAGGCTTATTTTCAAACTGTTCCAACTCTCTTGTTTTCCTCAACAGCCTCATCTTCGTCATATTCAACCTCTTGATGCATTATTTCAAAATTAGACAGCTTTTAAGCTCTGGGCGTGAATTCTGCATGTATGTCATGTTATTAAAGCCGGCATTAACGAAACTGAGTTGTTTGGATTACAACCCTGAAAGCAACCCAAAATACAAAAACAAACTGCAAAAGCAAACTACCAAGACTCCTTCCTTGTGGGGAGAGGAGTTGCTTCCCAATTGTTGAGCATGATATCTGGGCCAAGTAGTTGCACATCGGCACGACTAGTGCCTTCACCTTACTGGATCATATTCACTTCAGAAAACATCTGGCTGAATCCATGGCAAATTTCATCAATGTTTGCCTGCACCAAGGAATGTTGACCTTCTTGGAGTCGTGGCTTAAAGAAAGTGTAGAAAATGTGAGGGATAGGTTGTTGCAAGACCCATCCGTGCTTTTTGCGGTGTTTGGATTTGTCCTCGTCTGCTTGTGTCGGGCTGAAGCCTAAACCAAAATTACCCTGGTTACTGAACAGAGAAATGGGCTCCGAAATTCCTTGCAATGATGCCCCCAAGCCTTTTCCTGGCTCATAACCTTTTTCTCAGCATGAGTGCTGCTACCATTACAGATGTGGCGGAAAGATGAGAATGCAGACCGGTCCTTCCTTCCTCAACATGGTCCGCGACAACCACTTCAAAAGCCTGATAAACAATGGACTCACACCATTCCTTGGCCTCAATACAGGGGATTAATGGGTCTTTATAAATGGACGACTCGTCTTCCCCATGAACAATAATTTCTTGCATGTCATGATCGAATTTGAGCATCTGATGTGAAGTGGATGGCACATCTCGGGCCGTATGGATCCATGGCCTTCCAAGAATAAAGTTATAAGAAGTGTCCATGTCCACTACTTGGAAGACAATTTCGAAGTCAACCGACCCAATCATCATGGTGAGGTTGATCTCCCCAATGGTATCTTTCGCCGAGCCATCAAAAGCGCGGATACGGACATTACTGGGTCAGATTCTGTCTGTATTGATCTTCATGCTTTGCAAGGTGGAGAGAGGGAATACATCTACGCTCGAGCCTCCATCAACCATGACGCTTCACGTAGTGCCCCTCACTTTTACTAGTCAAGTGCAAAGCCCTGTTGTGCCCGACTCCTTCTTCAGGGAGTTCATCATCAGTAAAGGTGATTATGTTCACCTCGAAAAATCTGTTAGCCATCTTCTCTAACTGATTCACTATGGTCTTCTCTAAGACATGTTCCTCATTCAGGATCTTGACTAGCACACGAGCATGCTCTTTTGAATGTATGAGCAGAGATAGTAGAGAAATTTGGGTAGGAGTTTTTCTCAGCTGGTCAATGATTGAGTAATCCTGAACTTTCATCTTCTTCAAAAACTCTTCTGCCTCTTCTTCAGTGACTGGTTTCTTTATTGGAAATTGGCCTTCTCTGATTTTCTTGGCCTTCCTCAACTCTTCTGGAGAGTAACACCTTCCCGATCGAGTCAAACCTCCAGTTTCCCCCACTTCTTCTATGATTTCCTTGCCTTTGTAAGTCATCCCAGTTTTGTTGTAGTTCCAAGGAATGGTCTTCGTGTTTGTCACAGGGGGTTTCACGGCAGGTTTGATTATGATCGGCCTGTATTCTTAATCTCGGTCAATTATTCCCACAAAGTGAACATCATTGTGTACTGGCAAGGAGTTGTTGGTCTCATTAGGAGGGTCCTCGTCATTTGTCACCACAATCAGTTCTTCAGTAATTAGTCTTTCTATAGCTCTTTTCAGAGTCCAGCAGTCAGCAGTTCTATGCCCATGGGCCCCTGAATGATATTCACATATAGCATTTGCTTGAAATCCATGTGAATCATGATGCATATGGTGGGGAGTGCTAGAGTATGATTCAGCCAATGGGGTGATTTTTTCTGCCGGCCTTTGCTCTCGACCATAATCCTGCCTGGGACGAGTATTGTAGGGTGCCCAAAAATTTTGCTGCTGAGGTCGGGGGATCCTTGGAGCTGGTGCCCGTACTTGCTGATTGGGAGGCCGAGCATAAGACTGAGCATTGCACACTGTGTACTGTGGTGGGCCCATAGAGTATTGAGGAATTGGCGGAGGATAATAATGCCGAGGGTAGCTGGATTGCCCTTGCTGAACTTGCACATAAGGGTGCGGTGCCCCTCTTCGAACTTCCTTGGATCCGGAAGTCATCATGGACCCCTCATCTCTCCTCTTTTTATTTGCGAAACTCCCCGACCCATTTTGGATAGCTTAAGTAGTGGCTTTGAGAACAGCTTGACTTACAATTCTGCCAGTCTTGAGGCCATTTTCGACCATTTTCCCTATTTTGATTGCCTCTGAAAAAGGTCTACCCATCGCGGACATGATGTTCTGAAATTAATCTGGCTCTTGAGCCTCCAGAAAAACAACAATCAACTCATGGTTATCCATGGGTGGCTTGACTCTAGCCGCTTGCTCCCTCCACTTGATTGCATACTCCCTAAAGCTTCCAGTCGGCTTCTTCTTCATATTGGACAGGGAATTGTGATCTGGTGCAATATCTATGTTGTACTGGAATTGTTTGATGAAGGCCTGAGCCATGTCGTCCCAGACATGCCAGTGAGAGATATCTTGGTCGATGAACCATTCTGAGGCTACCCCCACAAGACTTTCCCCAAAATAAGCCATCAGCAATTCTTCTTTTCCACATGCACCCCTCAGCTGGTGGCAGTACCTTTTCAAGTGGACGATGGGGTCGCTATGTCATCATACTTCTCAAATTTTGGGGTCTTGAACCCTGGCGAAAATGGATGTGAGGGAACATGCATACAGCACTGAAAGATACACTTTTGTGACCGCCTAGTCCTTGTATGTTCTTTATGTTTTGTTCAAGACTTTTCATCTTCCTGGCCATCTCATCTGGCTCAACTGTCTGGGCAGGCTTTTCATTTTCCATCGGGGACTCGTACTGAGGAGTCTGGTTGTATGGAGCCGAGACCCTGAAAGCCATATTTGGAGAGTAGTATTGTCTATCATAAGCATGAGATGGTGGCTCGTTGTTTGTCCTCGTCACAGGTGGTGGTGGTGAGACTGTATATACCGGTGCGCCAGACACGACAAGAGGGGTGTTCCTGACTAGTGCGGCTGGAGGTCGCACATTAGAGGTACCAGGGGCGGCATGGAGGCTGTAGTTTGGCACGTACCATGGTGGTAGAATGTGATCGCTTGTTGCACGGAGCGGTGGTTGAGTAGCCAGGGGTACGGTAGAAGTTCCTTCTGAGGGACTCTGAGGTAGAGGCTGACCGGAGACCCAAGCTTGATATACATCCGACAGTTGTTTTAATCTTCTCACTTCCTCCGACTCTTCCTCAATTGACTGGCCATGGGGGTCGTCACTGACCAACTCAATTTCATCATTATTAGCCATTGGTACCTTCCCTTTAGATCTGGTGAAGTAATGATGTGTTTCCAGTTTCACCACAAACCAACCACCTTAAGCTTATTGACTTTAAGACAACAAATGTGTTAGGGTTAAGCATTTTACACATATGAATCACACGTAATATGCCATGTTCCTAACACTGTCACCATTTCTAACATGCTTTTGGAAGGCTGCATGCTTCATCCCGTCTTATAAGGCTGCTGCTTATTGATGCTCTCAAATTTTTCTTTTTCCCTTCTCTTTTTTTTTCTCTTTCTCATTTTTTCGCTTTTCTTTTCACTTGCCTATTTTGTTCCCTCATTTTAGAGTTATTGAAATATTTTGATCGAACCATTTAGGGGTTGCCTACGTATCATGTCGCCGCATGAATCAGATCATTACGTAGTTCAGGGACACGACCCTCTTTTTTTCCTTCTTTTCCCCTTTTTCCTTTTTTTTGTACAAAACAACATTTTTTGGTTTTTTTTTTCGAATTTTTTCTAAAACAAAATCTTTTTCATTGATTTTCTTTTTTTGGTACAAGACTCAATAACAAGAATAACATAAAGATAACTGTTTAAACAAGACCAGACTTCACTCAAACAGACTTTTTAAGACAAAGGGCAATATAACAAGACTCAAAACAACAAAAGACTCTTACATACTCAAAAACCACAAAGGAACTGTCAAAATGATCTTCCAGCTAAAAGAAGATCCAAAATTCTTCAAGAGAATCCACCAGAATTATTGTAGTCATGGAGCTTATTCCTGCGGTTGACCCCCAACATCGCGGTATATCCTCTCTAAATCTGCAGAAATGTGAAGAGCGATGTCCAATGATACTTCAACAAATCGTTTGGACGTCATTCCCTGACAACTCCTGCAAGCTCGGGAGGTATATGTGGCTACCTCGAGGATCTTTCCCTTAATGTGTTCCTGAGCCAAGTGAAACCCTTGATTTTGTTGACCACGGGTCTCAGCTAGATCCAGTGCATCACGCTCGCGCTCCAAGGCCATATCTCTTTGGAGCCGAATTTCCAGTGACTCCCTCTCCAACCGATTGATCATACTTTGGTAGTGATGTCTGTCTATTTCAAACTCCGCGATCTGACGCTCCTTGATTGACTCAACTCCCCCTATCTGATCCCTCAGAACTTGTATTAACGAAGAAAAACCTCATGGACCACCTTGCACTGAGCTTCTCCTGTTGTTGAGCGGTAGTGATCACTTTTTCCTGCCTAATTTGAGCTTTGAGTGCTCGCCTATCTTGTGCCCACTTAGCCTTTTCCCGCTCGAAATCAACCTGTTGTATGTCCATGGCTGTCTCCAGAATGCCTTTATCTTCTTGTAAAATGTCAATACGGGATTGGAACTCTAGTGTTACTTCCCTTCTGGTTTCTCTAACTCTGGCCTCGATCTCCTCCTCCCAATCAGTCGCATGCCGTATGGATCTTTCTGGCCTTTGCTCCGGGATAGCCTGGTTGTGAAACCACTCAAGGTATGCGAGGCTTACCTCCCCACGTTCACGATCAGCTACCATCTCGTCCAAATAAGAAAATCGACTACCAAACCAGTCCTTTTGTGCATATCACTCCCTTGTAGGTTCCTCTACATTGAATTCCCACATGAACGGACGCATGTCCTCAATCGGGGGCCTCTTTTGCTCTCTCCCTAGCTGGCGCATGACGCGTAGGGGTGCATAGGTTTGGAAACCTCTGAAACTCATGAGTATGAAGAATGGACGATACGTCGACATATGCATGATCCTAGCAGAAGGGAACCAATAATAGTTCCAAGTGATTCTATCAGCATTCAACGAACGGAGCAATGTTTGCCAAGCCCTCACCCCCTCTGGAAGATTACAACTTGCGGCCCTCTCTGGGTGACATCCGATGTAATTCAGCCAATTGTCATTGAAATTTATTACTATTGGATGATGATAAAGGTGCTCTATGAACCACATCTGCAGTAGAATGTTGCATCCCTCGAAGTAATATTCACCCTCTTGGCAGCGGGTCAAAGCCCGAAAAATATCTCCCAGAATCATGGGAAGAATGGTGTGATCCTCGCTACTTTGCAAAAATGAGACTACCGCAGCTAATCGAATTCTGATGCGCCCACCACGCTCTGGAAAGACCATGATCCCCAGAAATGATATCATGAACGCGAAGACTCTCAACTCCCTCCATGCGTCGTAACTCAATTGGTTGACCCGATGGGTTGCCTGGACGAAGGTTGGGTTCCGTTGGAATATTTCTATGACAGATATGGGGACGAGAAAGGGTTTGAAAACTTCTCCAGGCAACCCATCGGAATTCGACGGAGGCATAACTTTTTCAAAAAGTTGTTCACACCAATTTTTCTTGGAGCAGCAGGCTTTTTCCTACGAAGGTCCCTCCCTAATCCAGTAAACCCACCTAACTCTTCCAATGTAGGCGTCATTTCATAATCTTTGAACCTGAATACATTGTTCAGGGGGTCCTAAAAACCTACTAGAGCCTCGATTAAATCTCTGTTAGGCTTAATCCCCATGATGTTTGTGAGGAACTTGAGGTGCTTAAATACTTGATTTCGTTCCCATGTCGCAAAACTAGCCCACCAATTACAGAGACTACTCGGGGTCTTATCTCTAATAAAAAACATAGGAGGTGTCTCGTCCCTTACCCTTTTCTGGTTGCTTTTTTGTGGAGAATTCATGGTGAACCTAAGAATAAGATAAAAAAGGGTCGGGACTTTCCTAAGCTATATGAAATTCTGATTAATCCTTTTTATTTTTAAAAAAGAAAAATGCCATTTAGGACTCAATCTACTTACTATTTTTGAAATTAGCAGACACAAAAAGTAGGGAAATGACTATAATTATAAAAATGGCCTTTTGATTCTTCCACGAAAGGCTTAGAGGATTTTTCAGTAAAACGACTAAGCATAGGGACAAAAATAAAAATAAAAAAGGTAAAATAAGAAATAGACAAACTAAAAATGGCTACTTTAACAAAAACGACCCTTCGGTACTTCCCAGGAAGATTTTAAGGTTGTCTTGAAAAAACGGCCGGAATACGAGGGCAAACAGTAAAAGGTGACCAAAGAATATGATTCTTTTTTTTTTTTGAATTTCGAAAAAAAGCTTTTAAAAAAGAAAAGGAACTTTTTTTTTCTTCTGGAGTATTTGGACATTTATTTTGAATTTATGAAAGGAATACTTCTAAAGAAAAAGAATTTTTTTTTTTGAATCTTGAATTTTCTTTTCAATTTTCGAAAGAATGAAAATATTTTTGATTTTTGATTCTAGTATTTTTCCATAATGTTTTTTTTTTTTTTGAAATAAAGACTTCTAAAGAAGAAAGAAAACATTTTTTGAATTTTGATTTTTTTTTATTTTGTTTGAATTTTGGGGAAAAAACTTCTAAAAAGAAGGTAGAAAATATTTTTCGGATTTTGATTTTATTCTCTTTTAAAAATGGAAGCAAGTATTTTTGGGCTTAAATTTTTATTTGGGATTTCTAAAGAAAGACTTCTAAAGAATGAATTAAAGGAATTTTTTTTTTTGGATTTTTGAAAAAATGGGGGCCGGAACTTATGAAGTTTTCCTACGTATCTCACATCCGGTGAGAATCAAACCCGCGTAGTTCGGTAAAATTGAGTATTTTTCTCTTTTGAATTTTTGTGAAATTAATCTTTACACCTCACATCAGACTACTACAAAATCTTAGTAAAAAAAAAATTATTTGTACTAAACTAGGAGAATGTTTTTTTTTTTTTTCTTTGAAATTCCGCTCAACTATTTTCTAAAGCCGGTCAACAACGTAAGCAAGCCTTCCAAATGATGTAACAAGTAGCACATAGGTGGACATGATGGTCTCAAAGAGGATATCTGTCGTATACGAACCTGACCCCTGTTTCGAGTTTCACTAAGTTAAATGCACGTGATGCAAATAAAGCGATCCTACTAGGGATATCCGGCATGTGTTCTTCTAGTTTTAAACCCTAGTGGAGAATGTATTTATACTGGCTTACTCGAGCGGACAACTCGAGCCAAAGAGGGTCAGTATACCGGTATCAATGCTTTCCGGCTTAACTGGTGGTGCCCCCCGCCTAAAACATGTGTAACTAAAATCCTTCACCGGGTGAAAAGCACCTCGGCTATCTCAAAGAAAGTGGGCTATGTCAAGCAAATGCCCAATTTTTCATTTCAAGAAGACTTAGAGGGGATACGTGAGAAGACAGTTTATATGTACAATTCAACAATATCAAAGCCGTAAAAAGCGAACAAGTAGCACATTAGGCACAAATAAATCACAATATATACAAAATTAATGAAGCCAAATAAAAAATCAACATGTACAAGCTCGAATTCTGGTTGTCCCCAGTGGAGTCGCCAGAGCTGTCACACCCCTTTTCTACCCCCCAAATGATATGTGAGTTAGTTATGGATTGTGGGTTAAAGAGTTTTTCCAATTAAAGTGACAAATTTGAGTAGGGATTATTTTATCTACGCAGTCGCCACTTGGAATTAATTTTCCGGTGTTCCAAGTCACCTTTTATTTGAATCCCTAGTCAAAGGAAGGTTTGACTCTTTTTTTTATCGGTCCGCGAAAATAAAGTTCGGGTAAGGAATTCTGTTGACCAGGGAGAAGGTGTAAGGCGTTCCCTGAGTCTCGTGGTTCTAGCACGGTCGCTTTATTAACTTAAAACTTGGTTTGAATTAATTTTGGACAAACTGTGATTTATATTATTTTCATGTTTTTACCTATCCGCTTTTAATTATTAAAGAAATATTTGAATAAAATTGTCCTGATCGCACCACGCAAGCAAATGTACGACCGAGATGAATTTATTAATTTTGTCATAACAGCACTACGCAAGCGAATCCGCAGTTATGATAAAGGACCATTAGCACGCTATTATTTTTCAGAAAGATTACTATATTTGTGCTTTGAGAAAATTAATTTTTTTTTGAAAATTATGAAATGTTGCTACTGCGCTACGCAAGCAAACCTGCGATTATGGAAAAAGGAATAGAAATTAGTTAAAACTAATGGAGATGAGATGATTATCGAGTTAATTGGTTGACGGTTAAAACATCACGCTACGCAAGCGAATTCGTTAAAGCGCGCCTACTAATTGTCTAACGCTTACTTTATTTAAGCCACTTAAGTTATTTGATTATTTTAATTATGGAGCAAAATCAGATTGTGATTAGAGTTGATTTGAGAAATCAACAATTAAACTCTTGGCCACCTCTTGCTCATGGATAGATAAAGCCAGCTCCTAAGACTTTAATGTAGTTGGGCTCTTTATTTTGGTTTATCATGAAGTGGGCCCAAAAATATCTACAAAGAAATGGGCTAACGGTTTTTTTTCCTTATTTATTTTTAGAAGAAAAGAAATGGGCTAGCTGAAGCTACTTAAAGAAAAGGGCCTGCCAGCATGACATCGCAAAATGGGCCTGCCGAATTTGATCTTACTTGGCCCAAATAATTCATAATTTCCAACAACTAATACAACCCAACAAGACTAGTTATGAATAAATCTATGTGGCCTACTTACTCAAATCCAAACTATTTTTACTAATTAAAAAAAATTCATTTTCTTTCTGTTAAATACTAGTACTATATCATGTCATGCTAACTTAAACAAGAACTAAAAAAATGACCAAACCCAACATCTCAAAATGCCAACTATCCACTGTTTTATTATTTCTAATTTAACTTTACAAAAAAGAAACTCATGAACTCGTTGAAAGAATAACTAACAGTGGGTAAACACAGAAAAAATAGTGAATTGATCCTTTTCTAGACCCACTTAGACATAATGCAATCTACCAAATAATTTTTATGCTTACTACTTTTGTAACTCAAAGAGATAGGACAATATATTCAAACTTTAAAATAAAAGCAGTAGCGCATGAGTTGAATTTTAAACATACCAAAGTCATACTTTCTCATGCATATTAAACTGAATAAATATCAATAACGGAATGAAGCTTCAATACAACATGTTCTCGTTCATTTTTATCACAGACTGCAATGCATAACTAAAAAAAAATACCTAGTTGCCGGATTTCGAAGAAAAAAACAGCAAGAAAACCTTTGATACCAAAGCTACTTGAACCGGCAAACAGAACCAGCAGTAAAGGTAGCGAAACAGCAGCAAATCAACAGTAGAACAGTGAGAAAACAACAGTAAGATGAACGTTTGAACAACCCAAAAATCTTAGAATAGAAGCCCAGTACAAGCTCTAAAAGACTAATCTTTTTGAAAGAGTTTTCACCTTCACAAAAGCTCACAATTTCAGTTTACTATTAGATATTTTAGCTGCTGATTTCTCTCAAGTTTTGGTGCATTCAAAATAACTCTCCAGATGTGTTTCAGTCTAAGAATAGAGTCCTCCCCCAAAAAATGAAAGGAGCAGCCCTTAAGTAAGCAAAGAAACTCACTTTTGGGGAGCTTTTGGTTCACCAATAGTCTGTCCAAAAGGACTGATTTTTGTTCACCAAAACTGCTCAAAAGACTCATTTTTTTTGTGCTAAAAACTGTTCAAAAAAAGGGGAAAGGACAGTCCTTTAACCACTGTGGAAGAAGCATGGGGTAGAAAGGAGTATTTCAGCCACTCTAGCACTAAAAAGTAAGCTATTTTGTACCCTAAATCATGATCAATTTATCTACTCTTCAGCTTTTAACCAAATAACAGTACCACCCTATATTTTAAACCAAAACCCAAGCAACCATGTAACTAGACTCAAGTTGTTCATAGAACAGGGAAACATCACTTGCTAAGTAACAACTAGATTAACAACACTTCAGCACAATTCAAAAGCAATTTCAAACCAAACGACCTATTTTAAAACATAATCTCATTACAACCATGGTAACAACCCAACGAGAAATTGGTTAAACCGATTAGAACATCAAACTAACTAAACTTGTAGTAACTAAAACAAACAGGTAATCAAAACTAACAAGCAAAAATGATATTAACTAAACCTTAAACGACAAGAATCATTACGAGTTAGTATTTTGTTGGAACTAAACTAGAACAACTATCCTAATTTAACAAAATCAAAAGCACAAATTACATAAACATAAACATGTAACATAAATTAAAACCTAATCCTAATTACTAATCGAAACAGAAACAATATTAAGTACTAAACTTAGACGACCTAGTTAAAATTAAAAAGAGAGATATAATCAAATATCATTGAAACAGCAAACAAGGAAAAGATTTGGATTTTACCTAAGCGCTCGAGCTTCGAATCAGTAGTACAACACAACTCGATGGCGAATCGACCTCCACGCCTCTCTTTCTCGTCGACAAACACCGAATAACACAAACTCTGGCTAACAAGCTGAGTCCGATATTTTGTCAAAGAGAAAGAGAGGTTGTGAGGTCGCATTTATGTTGGAAAAAGGGCTCATAGCGGCAGAGGGCGGCGGGCCGGAATTCGGCTGAATATTGGCCGGATTTTAGAGGGTTTTGGAGCATGGAACGGAGAAAATGAGAGTGAGAGGAGGCCGGTGATATCATTTTGGTGTATTTTGAACGACGGGCGGCGGCGGCAGTTATGGCGGCGCGACTAGGGTTTGATATTGTTGATTTTTATTGGGGATTTGGGTTGTGGATCTAGAAAGAGGGTGAAGAGAGGAAGAGAATGGTGTAATTTGGGGGTGTTTGAAGGACGGCCGCCGCCGATGGGCGATTTACGGCGGCGACGGTAGGGGGTTTGAAAGAATGAGAAGAGAGGAAAGAAAGAGAGGAAAGAAAAATAATAGGGGGAAAATGGGGGAAATTTTCAGGTAATAAGGGCTTTATATACCTCTTGAGAGATCAAATAAGGACCATTAGATCAAGGATTGATCAACGATTGAAATTCAATCTTCAAGTTATTAAACAAAACGGTGTAGTTTCACCATGAAACTACGTCGTTTAGCTTATCACTCAGGTGGGCTTCACCAGACCGGGTCAAATAGAATTGGGCCACTGATTTGTGCTAAATTTTGGCTTAATTTCTTTAAAATTCAAGTAGCATAATCCCTACCCCATTTATCAAACTATTTAAACAACTCTTAAAATCTAAACCTATACATACACAAATAAGAATAAAATACACACACACACACACACACACACACATGTATATATATATATATATATATATATATATATATATATATATATATATATATATATATATATATAACATAGGGAAAAAATAGTCATTTACATAGTGTATCTTTGTGATCCCGTGGTTTTTACCTTCGGTTTGAAGGGTTTTCCACGTTAAAAATTTGGTGTTCTTTATCTTCTTTATTTTCGGGTTTACCTCTTCCTCGACACATGACTATTTCGGTCCTAACAGCCTAAGGGTGTGTCATTGTGGCAGCTGAAGGATTTCATATTTTTTTAGCCATTAACTAATTTTAATTCAACAGTTGACTTCAATAAAGAAGATGATTTTATATATGGAGTTTTAAGTATTAGCATAATCCCAAGTCATTATCTTGCCAAATGATGTTCGAGCAAAGACTTATCAATGTTCGTTTCGTGCGTATCTGTTTGACAAATGAGCTCTTATACTCCTAGGAGTCTCTTAGACTTGGTGTTATCCTAAAAAAAATTGGATTTAAGTTACATCAGCCGTCAGTTTAACAAATTTCTATACCATTAGTGTTTAGTGAAAAGATTTATTGACAATATACTTTTGAGTGATTTGATTGTGTAAATATTTTTTTCTAGCTCAAGATAAATAAGAGCTTAATAATCATGCATCGTGGGTTGTTGAGCACCAAAACAAGTGGTTGGCCATGTTTGGGGGTTAGGGGCAAAGGACTCTTTTTGTAAAGGTAAACTCTAATTTCCTGCAACATTTTCTAGTTGACTTTAGCAAAACTAATCATTTTCGTGAGAATCTGAAATTCTTGTCATAATCATGTGTCTGATAAAATTAAGAGACGGTCATTCCCTCTATAAATACATTTTCAACATTTCAATTTCCAGCTTGCATATATCAACTTCGAAAATTCCTTTTTGGATCTCTTTGATCTCTTTCAGTTTCTTTTCCCTTAAACATAGATAATGAAGATTCGACCATGTTTTATATTGATAATCCTTTTGGGAAAGGTCCATAGATGCAGGTATGCAGCTGGAAGGAAGCTGCTAAAGAAAAAGTTGGGACAACTATTACTAGGCTAGTATCTTCCAATGTTCTAAACAATCTAGCCGAACTTGGGAACAATAATAGTTTCCATAATATGACTACAAGGCCACTTGGTTGTAATGACCTGGCCAGTCGTTTCGAGAGTTATAGCCCCGTTTCCTCCATTTCTATTGCTTTTTTTCTTTACAACTGTATTATATTGTATCGGGTTGGTTGGTTGGTTCTGGTCCGAGTGGTTTCGGAGAGAAATTGAGACACTTAGTCTCTTTATTAGAAGCTTAAGTTGGAAAAGTCAACCGGATGTTGACTTGTGTGTAAACGACCTCGAATTTGAATTTTGATGGTTTTGTTAGCTCCGATAGGTGATTTTGGACTTAGAAGTGCGTCCGAAATGTGATTTGGAGGTCCGTAGTAGAATTAGGCTTGAATTGGCGAAAGTTGAAAATTTGGTGATTTTAGTCGGCAGTGAAAATTTTGATATCGGGGTCGGAATGGAATTCTGGAAGTGGGAATACGTTCGTGGTGTCATTTTTTACATGTGTGTAAAATTTGAGCCCAATCGGACGAGGTTTGATAGGTTTCGGCGTCGTTTGCGGAATTTGGAAGTTTAAAGTTCTTAGGCTTGAATCCGGGTGTAAATTGGTGTTTTGATGTCGTTTTGAGTGATTCGGAGGGTCGACTGTGTTCGTAGGGAGTTATATGACTTGTTGGTATGCTTTGTTGAGGTCCCGAGGGCCTCATATGAGTTTCGGATGGTTAACAGACCATTATTGGCCTTGAGAGATAGTTGATTCTGTTGGTTATTGATGTTGCTGGTGTCCTCTTATGCGTTCGCGAGGCAAGTCTCGCATTCGCGAAGGGTACCTGGAGGTAGAGGAGGAATTTTTCTTCGCGTTCGCGAAGAAACGATCGCATTCGCGAAGGTTTGGGAGTAGAGTGAATTGTGAACGCGAGTTGGGGAACGCGTTCACGAAGAAGAGAAGAGGCAGCTGGGGACCCATTCATTTGGTCTACGTGTTCGTGGAAGTGTGGTCGCGATCGCGATCGCGATGAGAGGGATCAGTAAAGGTTCGCGTTCGCCTAGAGTTGATCGCGTTCGCGTAGAAGGGAAATTTGGTCTGAAGCAAATTGTGCTTCGCGAAAGCGAGGGTGCTTCTGCGTTCGCGAAGAAGGCGTACCTAGGCAGAATTAAAAGATTCAAAATCGAGGGTTTGAGCTAATTTTTCATATTTTGAGATAGAGATCACGGATAAGGGCGATTCTTGAAAGGATTTTCGCGGAGTTGATTGGGGTAAGTGTTTCTCACTTGGTTTTGGTTAAATCTCATGATTACACCTTTACTTTAATCATTTAATTTGAGATTTGGGGTGAAAAATTGGGGAAAAGAGGAAGTGTTCTTGAGATGGAATTCAGAGGTTTTGAATCGGAATTTGTTATCGGATTTGAGTAAATTTGGTATGGGTAGACTCGTGAGTGAATGGGCTTTAGGATATGAATTGAACTTTTAGTTTATGAATTGAACTTTTAGTTTATAAATTGAAATTTTAGTTTATGAATTGGAATTTAGTTTATGAATTGGACTTTTAGTTTATGTATTGAAATTTTAGGATATGAATTAAACTTTTAGGATATGAATTGGACCTTTAGTTTATGTATTGTAATTTTAGTTTATGAATTGGAATTTTAGTGTATGAATTGAACTTTTAGTTTATGAATTGAACTTTTAGTTTATAAATTGAAATTTTAGGATATGAATTGAACTTTTAGGATATGAATTGGACTTTTAGTTTATGAATTTAACTTTTAGTTTATAAATTAAAATTTTAGGATATGAATTGAACCTTTAGTTTATGAATTGAACTATTAGCTTATGAATTGAACTTTTAGTTTATAAATTGAAATTTTAGGATATATCTTGAACTTTTAGTTTATGAATTGAACTTGTTTTATTTGTATAGATGGAACATCGTACTTGGATGTACAATAAAAATTATCCTAATCGGCAGGGATTGGGGGAGGGTTTTGTAGAAGGAGTTGATGACTTTATTAGACATGCAATGTCACTTCCACCATACCAAAGAGAAGGAGTAATTAGGTGGCCTTGTGTTAGGTGCGACTGTATGAAGTTTGGAAAACCGGAGGAAGTTAAGCTTCATCTTTATAGGAAGGGGTTTATAGCGAATTACTTTGTGTGGACTAATCATGGAGAGTTCGATGATAGCAATGGGATATTTCATAACATGATTGTAGGTGAAAGTAGTAGTTTGGTGGAGAATACAAATCGTGATTCTAGAATTCATGATATGGTTGTGGAGGCTTTTGGGATGCACTTAGAGGGTGAGCCCAATGAAAATGTTGAACAAACTCCTAATGATGACGCAAAACATATTTTTGAACAGTTAGAGGAAGCTAGTAGTCTATTACGGGAAGGAAGTCTGCACTCTGAGTTGTCTGTTGCAGTTAGATTACTAAGTATAATACTGAAGGGAAGGTTGTTGAAGGACTTGGAAGAAGAATGAATGATTTTGTTGCTGGAGAAGCTTGAGATACAGGGCTGGAAGGACATGATCCTTTAGTTGGATGGGAGATTGACCAGAAATGAAATAGTGAAATTCATGGCAAATGCTGAGATCAAAGATGGCAGAATCACCATCCTGGTGAAGGGGATCCAAATTTCTTTTGATGCCAAAGAATTAGGTGAAATCCTTCGCATTCCCTCTGAAGGCTATGATGACTACACTAGTCAGAAATGGCCAAGTCTAGATTCTCTTCCAACTGCCCTGGCTATCACAAGAAAGTTTTGTGACAATGAAGAAGAGAGTGAGCCCAAGGCGGTCTATAAGACTGAAATGAAGCCTGCTCACAAGCTGATCTTTGAATTCATCAACAAGTGTGTGGAGGCACATTGAAAATTACATGAATTTGGTTTTGATGGAGTGCCTAGACAGTGGGAGGTAGATAAACTAGCCTTGTTCATAATTTAGCTTTTGGACAGATTTGTCAATGGCTCCAAAGCCCATGCCATTCCATAGGCTTCATTCTCACTATTGTACTTGCTCATTACAAGGTGCCTCTGAAGAAGGTGGAGATGGCCACAAGCAAGGACCACTTTGGAATCAATACTCTTTTGGCTTGTGATTATGAGGTTAATGTCATCCGCAATGAACTTGGTTCATCAAAGAGGACACCTGTAAACAGCAAAGTCAAAGCTCTAGTGCAGGAGAGCGGGGCGAAGGATGTTGAAATTGCAAGGCTGAAGAATCGTTTAGCTGAGGTTGAATCTGAGAGGGATGCTCTCAGAACTGAGCTTACAAAGGAAAGGGAGAAGAATGAGGAAATTCTTCACGATATGTTGACTCTTCTCCAAGACAAAAACCCAGCCTCTTGCCTTTCCAAGCCTTAGTTGCCTACCCTGCCTAGAATATCAGTGACCCAGACTCGGGACTTTTTCTTGTTTTTTTGCTCATGTTTTTAACTGTTTTTATTTCATCTTGTGGATTGTGGAAGAACTTTATTTTCTATCAATTAAATATGATGTTTTTTCTCTTATTCAGTGTTTCTAATTCTTTGATAGTTTGAATTCTTAGTTGATTATTGATGATTAATCCATGATTACACTTGCAGTTGCCCAAGTGTCCACGAGTAATTCTCAAAAGTTTGGGATTCACACTAATTTTTGCAACTTTTCGATGATGCCAAAAGAGGGAAGAATCATTGTGCTGCTCTGAACATGTGATGTTTATAACCTAATGTCCCTGGTTCTTTTGTGATAAATGCTTAATACTCTAATATGTGTCAATGTTGGATTAAGCTGGATACAGGCCTAAGCTTATGGACGCACAAAGTTTGTCATCATCAAAAAGGGATAATCTGTTAGCCCAAGAAATTGAATAGTTTTGAAGATTGACAAAGGAACTCAGAAATGAACTAGGTCCATCACTGACAGACATAGTCACAAGCAGAGTCAAAGGCACGTGAGGTGCACATGCATGAGATAAATGAAATCTGGTAAAATAGAGATATATCCTGATCGAAAAGATTACAAAAATAATAAGGAGAAAGACTCCATATTCAGTAAGAACAAAATCTAAGATAAGGAAGGATTTGAGGAGTTGAGATTAACTAAAACTCTTCCACCAAGGAAGAGTAGCATTAGAACTCTAGTTAATTCCTTATCTACTAATCCTATATATTGCAGATTGTTCTTATTGTACAAATACGCACAAAAGCAGAAGCTAAGCAAGAATTGAGAGCAAAATTAGTGAGGCAATTTTTCAAGCAGTTCGTGTGAAATTTGAGTGTGTGAATCTAAAGCTACTTGAACCAGCTAGAAGAATCAGTTTCAATTGTTGTCTTTTAGACTAGTTTATTTGTAGTGGGTGGTTTTAACTTGTACTTTTTCAGCTTTATCTAGAAGCGTCTATAATAGGTACTCTGTGTTCAAGTTATAGCTAACTTGGATTTTGTCGCAAATAGCTAGAGGCTAGTTTGCTACAAGGGATTAGAGGTAATCCTAGGTTTACAAAAGAGTTTTTGTAAATGTTGTTTTGACTCACTGATTTAGTAAAGAGTTTTGGGAAAATCCTACTGGGAAGTATGTCGTGGTTTTTTCACCTTTTGAGCCAAGTATTTTCCACGTAAAAATCTATGTGTTTTATTCCACGTAAAAATGTATAAAAAAATTCTTTATATATACATGCATAATCTTTTTACTTGTATACGTATGCTTTTTTCAACGAAGAAGATTCAATTAAATCGCTGGCCATATAGCGATTCGCCACTGCTCCATACCACGAATTACTTCTTCAAAAGCACTAAATTAGCCCAAAAATACTTCAATGGCTTCAATCAAGTCCAAATCAAGAAAACTCAAGAGTGTTCGCCACCTGTCCCAACTTACTGGAAATATTGAAACAGCAAATTATGTTCCATTGACACCAATAAGTTTTTTGGAGAGCAACAGATGTTTTTAGAGATAGAACTTCAGTTGTGTTTGGTTCTTCTGTGAAATACACTTGGGAAAATACACATTCTAGGTGTCTAAAACTTGCTTCAGCTTTGGTTCAGTTAGGAATTTCTCGTGGAGATGTGGTAAAATATTACTGCCTCCCGTCTACTTTAACTTATTTTTTGGGTTTTTTTTTAGTCCACAATATTGATCTTTTCAAATACAAAAAAGAAATTAACTTTTTTTTTTTCAAAGTTACCTTTGGAATAAAGAATTTAGAGTCTATTTCTTAGAAGGTCACTGAACTAATGAAAATTATTCACTTTACTTTGTTTTGCAACTGAAAAAGCATCATCTTTCCTCATTGTAACTTCTAAATTCAATCAACACATTTAGGGCAAATTAAATATTTTTTTTCATATTTTCTTTAACTCAATCATTTAACCAATAAAAAATTTACCCATTTAAACAGTGACTCAATCCGCTCTTAGACCCAATTCACTTTCTCTTATTTTTGTTACAAAAAACGTAAATATTATTTTGTTGTTAATTATCTTGATTTTTAATATATTGGTTTAAGCAAAATATTAAATCGGTTCGACTAGAAATGGTCTTCTAGTAACATTATCTTTATTATAAGTAGTGCGCGTTCTTTTTCTAAAACAGAGGATATTGTCTTTTAATTAACTCTTATATTAATGTTTCTCAATCAAAATTTCAAGCATACATAACTTTTTTCATTTTTCCTTCCTCTTTTTTTATTTTCTTCCAGTTCAACACTGCTAATTTTCTTGTTTCACTTTTAAATTTAACTCCTTTACGTTAAGATTAATTTCTTATTCTTTATTTAATACTTTACTTAAATCAATGCATACATTCAGTATAACTATATTGAGAACTAATATAATACACTTTAGCAAAGTAATATTTACGATTTTTTATCATAGAAATAAGAAAAAATGGGTCGGGTCATGGAACGGTGGAGTCATGATTTAAATGAGTTTTTGATTTTTTAATGGTTGGGCTGAAAAGAAATATGAAAAATGATATTTAATAATGCCCTAAAAGTGCCGAGTGACTTTTGAGTTAAAATGTGCAAAGTACAATGACTTTTAAGTTACAAAACAAAGTAAAATGACTTTCATAGACAATTTCTATTAGTTCGCCATATGAGAAATGGACTCAAAAAATTTAGGAGTATTTGTTGTATTTTCAATGAACAAATTAAGGTTACTATGGTCTATTTTATTGTTAATTAATGTTAAAAGGTGAATTCCTTAATATATGTGAAACCTATATTGCTCGGACACTCCTAAAATGTTATCGGGTGCGTGTCGGATCCTCTAAAAATAGTGTGTTTTGGGAAGATCCGATATGGGTGTGGCCATATTTTGGAGAGTCCGCGCAACATAAATGAAAACAGCTAAAAAAATCAATTAAAGTAATCCGAAGGAAGTAATTTCTATCTGTTGGGCCTAACCAACGTAAGATACTCTTAACTTTGTGTAATATTGTCAATTTTGGGCCAAAGCCTGCACGATTATCCACAACAAGCTCACACAATTAAGAGATGTTTAACTTTCCTACCAATCAATGTAGACTTTGTTCGCACACCTAATAATATAATTTTTCAAGCATTTGCTTTTAAATATTTTACTTTTGCTTAAAATTGTTTTAGTGATTCAACTTGTTATATTTTTGCAGGTTGCAACTATGGCTCCTAATGTACTAGCAATGCAGGAATTGCATTTCGCAGTACCAATGGCTGGAGCAGTTATTTGTACATTAAATACTCATCTTGATTCGTCAACCATAGCTGACTTACTAAAACATTAAGAAGCCAAAATCATATTTGTTGATCAACAGTTGCTCCAAATTGCTCAAGAAGCAATCAATCTTCTTTCAAAAGACAAAACAATTAAACCACCAATTCTTGTACTAATTCCTGAATTTGAGAATTCCTCTCCTCCTATACCTGAGACATCGTTGCCTAATAACATTCACGAATACGAAAATCTTTTGGCAAGTGGGAGTAGCAATTTTACAATAATGTGGCCAAAAACCGCATTTGATCCAATCAGTCTCCTATGTTTCACTGCAATGGATGGTGCTTGACTTGGGGAATGGCTGCAACTGGTGGCACAAATGTTTGCCTTAGGCATATCTCGGATAAAAATATATTTGAAAGTATTTCTCTCTACAAAGTCACACATACGGACGCAGTACCAACCGTCTTAAACATGATAGCAAACTCCATACCAAGCGACAGGTGTAGAACTCTGTCAATCATTTAATCTAAAAGCTTGCTTGTCAGAAATAGCATATTTTTAATTATTTAATTATATTATGTCTCGGGAAGCCGCTTCCACATAAGGTGGAAATATTAACAGGTGGATCACCACCCGCCTCCACTTATATTTTCCAAAATGGAGGAGCTCGGATTTGGAGTAACTCACGTGTATGGACTAACAGAGACCTACGGCGTAGCAACATCTTGTGTGTGGAAGCGCGAGTGGGATTGCTTACCCCTTGAGGAACGAGTCGCGCCTAAATGAAGACAAGGGGTATGACATCTTTGTATTGAAGATGTTGATGTTAGACATCGTGAGATAATGGAAAAAATGCCACCTGATGGAAAGACTATTGGCGAAGTTATGTTAAGGGAAACACCATAATGAGCGAATATTTGAAAGATGTTAAAGCAACCGAAGAAGCTTTTAGATGCGGATGGTTTCATAGAGGTGATCTTGCTGTAAAACATCAAGACGGTTACATAGAAATTAAGGACAGGTTAAAAGACATAATAATTTCAGGAGGTGAAACATAAGCTCGTTTGAGGTTGAAAGAGTTTTGTATAGACATCCAGCAGTAGTTGAAGCAGCAGTTGTAGCAAGACCAGATAGACAAACACCTTGTGCTTTTGTTAAACTGAAGCAAGGATTTGAGGAAAAAATTACTTCACAGGAAATAATTAATTTTTGTAGGGATTATTTGCCTCATTACATGGCACCTCGGACAGTAATTTTTCAAGATTTACCGAAAACTTCAACTGGAAAGGTACAGAAATTCATATTGAGGTGAAAACAAAAGCTTTGGGCAGTCTTTTCTACACTGAAGTCTAAAGAAAGAAGGATATTCTTAAGTGGGGGCGGAGCTAGAGTACCGAGAGGGCGTTCGGCTAAACTTAGTAGTTTTGATTTGAACCTTGTTTTTGTTTTAAAAATCCATTAGATATGTATAAATTATTCAATTAAAACCTAGTAACTTAAAATGATTAAAATCCCAAACCCATAAATTTTAAATCCTGACTCCGACTCTATATTCTCAAGTTAATTATTAGCATGGAAGTCTTCTTGCATCTTTCCTCGAAAATCGACTAAGCACGAACAGAAACATCCATGAGCGAGAACTAGAACAGATAGGACGAGTATGTGACCATAGAATGAGATGGATGTACATTCACTCTGTTCTTTTAAATTACTAGTTGATATCAGTGTAGACAATAAATTGCGTCGAGAAAATATAATCAAGACCGAAAAATATCGCAACAATCGTAGTATTTTATTTCGAATATTTGAGTGTTACATCTCTATGAATCCTCTGATTCTACTTTTCGACGGTAAATAAAAAGAGCTTTTGAGCTTAATCTTGAATTTTATTTGATTTTAATCCAAGTGCTTGAAGCTTGATCTTGATCTTGACGTACTTTTAATCCAAGGGCTTGCAGCTTGTTCTTGAATCTTCGTCTTGATCTTTTAATCCTTAGAACACTTGAATGCTTGTAGCTTTTAGAGAAATCCGCAGTGTTTGATCCACGAGCTCCCTCTTGCTTCTTGTTATAACTTCCGGTGTCTTTTCTGGGTTATGAAGACCCCTATTTATAGTTGTGGAAGGGAGGAGTTGTGATAAGAACAAACAATTTCCGACCAATCAAATTGAAGTGTGACATGACCACATTTGATTGGCCAAAACATGTTACTTGCACACGTGGCGCGATTTCATTGGTCTTTTAATGTGACTTAGCATGCCTTGTCATTTTGACACGTAGCATGATCCTATTGGTTCTTCTGTTTGACTTGGCATGTCACGTCATTTGATACGTGGCAACAAACTGGACCTTTAGGAAAATGACATTTTGGGCCTAATGAAGTGGACTCATCATTTGTAGCCCGATTAAGTGGGCTAGCCCAGTCAATATTTACTGAATTTAAATAATTAATTCAATTATATTAGCCCATAATATTTATTTGGACTAATATATTTAAAATGGTCCAAATAATTTTATTATATTTATATTCAATAAAACTTGCATAACTACAAATGTCCCCTACTTCAAAACTTGTTGAGGTGTAAACTTGTCAAATTTCGAGGATAAGACTTGAAGTACTCATACTTAAATACTTGTATGAGAGCTTATACATTTGCAAAGTTGAATAAACCTCACAACACAGTTAATCTTCAAGGGATAATATACTTACCTGAAGTGCCAATAGAAAGCAATTTGTTGCATGTCTCATAAGCTCATAGTGTGTACACCTGAGTCCATTGAGAATCTAGACAAAAAAGACCAAATGAAAGTCCAAATTTTAGTTGGATACTAAATTCGCTAGTTGGATACGAAATTCGATAACTGGCCGCCTTCGCTAGTCCAATTTTACTGGGAATGGCAATGTACTTTGACTCAATTTACAAGATAATTGTACAGTCCCACATCGATAGCATCATTGTAACATCTTGTTTCAAAGATCTATATAAACCTGCGTGCTTATATTTGTTGAACATCCATTCGCAGTATTTAAAAAGCCACTGGAGTCTACTTTTGTAAACTCGGAAGCATTAACGTGAAGGTAATTTTTTGCTTCTTTTCTTGTGCTTTTCTTCCTTGTTTTACTTGTTGTCTTTTTTTTTTTTAAGTAACTTCGTCAAACTACGAAGTCCTCTTCAAGTTCGAGACGAAAGCCTTTAAAAGTTTGTGATGAAGATCTTTAAAATTTGCGGCGAATCTCATAAAATTCCGCGATGAAGACCTTTGAAAATTCGTGGTGAAGATTGATCACGCTCAACTATGTCTTATAAAAGACTAAGCAGGCATTGCAAATATATCCGGGGTATTATGCCCATAGTCAATCCCACAGGGAATTTACGTATCAATCAAGGCTTTAGAATACACAACTTTTTACTCAATCAATTCTCTCAAGACTTTTTAATATAAATTGGTTATGTTTTACTAATTCTACTGACAATAATAATAACTAACAATTACTAACAATGTGTTGTAAACAATTATGATAAAGGTCTAAGGTTATGGTTTCCCCCGTTGGTGAATTCCTTCTCGGATACTTCTTATAGTTTGATTAGTTGTCCCTATCAATCATGAACACTTTATCTACCATAAATATCTCTCAAGTAATTATGATAATTTACTAGACACACTCTCTCAAGTTACGCTAGCTAGATTGCATTACAGTTCACTTTAGATTGCACCCGAAGTATCGTTATTTTTAATCCAACTTCTAAATCCTCAGTTATGACTTTCGTCTATATTCCGAGAGTG
>ML430648.1:0-15862 GCA_005239525.1 Nicotiana knightiana | reverse complement strand
CAATTAAACTGGAATTCCGTCAGTCGTGCCTGTATTATCGCCATCCATGGTCCAGGCCGGATGACTTGGTATGCAGCGTGTACCAAATCGCATGATATTTGTCCAGGACATCAAATATGATCCAAATAACCATAACCAATGGTTGGAAATGATCAATTTACGTTTTTTTGGCATTTTATGTCAATTAAACTGGAATTCCGCCAGTCATGCTTGTATTATCGCCTGCCATGGTCCAGACCGGATGCCTTGGTACGGAGCCAGTATCAGATCGCATGATATTTGTTCGGGACATCAAATATGAGACAAGGAACCACAGCTAACGCTTTAAAATGATCAAGTTACATTTTTTGGTATATTATGGCAATTAAACTGGAATTTTGCCAGTCGTGCCTGTATTATCCCCTGCCATGGTCCAAGCCGGACGCCTTGGTACGGAGCTGGTATCGGATAGCAGGATATTTGTTTGGGACATCAAATCCAACCCAAGGAACCATAACACATGCTTTGAAATGATCAAGTAACTTTTTTTGGCAATTTATGGGAATTAAACTAGAATTTCGCTAGTCGTGCATGTATTATCGCCTGCCATGGTCTAGGTCGGACTCCTAGGTACGTAGCCGGTACCGGATCGTATGATATTTCTCCGGGATAGAAAATACGACCCAAGGAACCATAACCAATGCTTCAAAATGATCAAGTTACATTTTTTGGCATTTTATAACAATTAAACTGGAATTCTGCCAGTCGTGCCTCTATTATCGCTTGCCATGGTCCAGGCCGGATGCCTTGGAATGGAGCCAGTACTGGATCGGGTTATAATTGTCTGGGACATCAAATACGACCTTAGGAACCATAACCAACGCTTCGAAATGATCAAGTTACATTTTTGGCATTTTATGGCAATTAAACTGGAATTCCGCCAATTGTACCTGTATTATCGCCTGCCATGGTCCAGACCAGACGCATTGGTAGGGAACCGGTACCGGATTACAAGATATTTGCCTGGGACATTAATTACGACCTTAGGAACCATAACCAACGCTTCGAAATGATCAAGTTACATTTATTGGCATTTTATGGCAATTAAACTGGAATTCTGCCAACCGTGCCTGTATTATCGCCTACCATGGTCCAGGCCAGACGCATTGGTACGTAACCGGTACCGGATCGCATGATATTTGTCTAGGACATTAAATACGACCTTAGGAACCATAAGCAATGCTTCGAAATGATCTAGTTACATTTTCTGGCAATTAAACTGGAATTCCGCTAGTCGTGCATGTATTATCGCCTGGCATGGTCCAGGCTGGACTCCTTGGTATGGAGCCGGTACCGGATCGCATGATATTTTTCCGGGACATAAAATACGACCCAAGGAACCATAACACATGCTTTGAAATGATCAAGTAACTTTTTTTGGCAATTTATGGGAATTAAACTAGAATTCCGCCAGTCGTGCAATTAAACTGGAATTCTGTCAGTCGTGCCTGTATTATCGTCTACCATGGTCCAGGACAGACGCCTTTGTACGGAGCCGGTACCGGGTCGCATGATATTTTTTTGANGGCCGGACGACTTGGTATGGAGCGTGTACCAAATCGCATGATATTTGTCCAGGACATCAAATATCACCCAAATAACCATAACCAATGCTTGGAAATGATCAATTTACGTTTTTTTGGCATTTTATGTCAATTAAACTGGAATTCCGCCAGTCATGCTTGTATTATCGCCTGCCATGGTCCAGACCGGACGCCTTGGTACGGAGCCAGTACCGGATCGCGTGATATTTGTTCGGGACATCAAATATGAGACAAGGAACCACAGCCAACGCTTTAAAAAGATCAAGTTACATTTTTTGGTATATTATGGCAATTAAACTGGAATTTTGCCAGTCGTGCATGTATTATCCCCTGCCATGGTCCAGGCCGGACGCCTTGGTACGGAGTCGGTATCGCATAGCAGGATATTTGTCTGGGACATCAAATCCGACCCAAGGAACCATAACACACGCTTTGAGATGATCAAGTAACTTTTTTTGGCAATTTATGGGAATTAAACTAGAATTCCGCCAGTCGTGCATGTATTATCGCCTGCCATGGTCCAGGCCGGACGCCTAGGTACGGAGCCGGTACCGGATCGTATGATATTTCTTCGGGATAGAAAATACAACCCAAGGAACCATAACCAATGCTTCTAAATGATCAAGTTACATTTCTTGTCAAGTTACATTTTTAGTTTAATTCCCATAAATTGCCAAAAAAAAAGTTACTTGATCATTTCAAAGCATGTGTTGTGGTTCCTTGGGTCGGATTTGATGTCCCAGACAAATATCCTGCTATCCGATATCGGCTNCTGTATTATCGCCTGCCATGGTCCAGGCCGGATGCCTTGGAATGGAGCCAGTACCGGATCGCGTGATAATTGTCTGGAACATCAAATACGACCTTAGGAACCATAACCAACGCTTCGAAATGATCAAGTTATATTTTTGGCATTTTATGGCAATTAAACTGGAATTCCGCCAACCGTACCTGTATTATCGCCTGCAATGGTCCAGACCAGACGCATTGGTACGGAACCGGTATCGTATCACAAGATATTTGTCTGGGACATTAAATACGACCTTAGGAACCATAACAAAAGATTCGAAATGATCAAGTTATATTTTTTGGCATTTTATGGCAATTAAACTAGAATTCCACCAGTCGTGCATGTATTATCACCTGCCATGGTCCAGGCTGGACGCCTTGGTACGGGCCGGTACCGGATCGCATGATTTTTTTCCGGGACATCAAATATGACCCAAGGAACCATAACCAACGCTTCGAAATGATCAAGTTATATTTTTTGGAATTTTATGGCAATTAAACTGGAATTCCGCCAGTCATGCCTATATTATCGTCTGCCATGGTCCAGACCGGAAGCCTTGGTATGGAGCCGCCACCGGATCGCATGATATTTTTCCGGGACAGCAAATACGACCCAAGGAACCGTAACCAACACTTCGAAATGATCAAGTTACATTGTTTGGAATTTTATGACAATTAAACTGGTATTCCGCCAGTCGTGCCTGTATTATCGCCATCCATGGTCCAGGCCGGACGCCATGTTATGGAGCCGGTACTGGATCGCATGATATTTTTCCGGGACATCAAATACGACCTAAGGAACCATTAGCAATGCTTCGAAATAATCAATTTACATTTTTTGCCATTTTATGGAAATTAAACTGGAAGTCCGCCAGTCATGCCTATATTATCGCCTTCCATGGTCCAGGCCGGACACCTTGGCACAGAACCGGTACTAGATCGCATTATAGTGGTCCGAGACAGCAAAAACGACCCAAGGAACCATAATCAAGGCTTCGAAATGATCAAGTTAAATATTTTGGCATTTTTGGGCAATTAAATTTGTATTCCGCTAGTTGTGCCTGTACTATCGCCTGGCATGGTCCAGGCCGGACGCCTTGGTACGGAGCCGGTTCCGGATCGCATGATATTTGTTCGGGACATCTAATACAACCTTAGGAACCATAACCAACGCTTCGAAATGATCAAGTTACATTTTTTGGCATTTTATGGCAATTAAATTGGAATTCCACCAACCGTGCCTGTATTATCGCCTACCATGGTCCAGGCCAGACGCATTGGTACGTAACCGGTACCGGATCGCATGATATTTGTCTAGGACACTAAATACGACCTTAGGAACCATAACCAATGCTTCAAAATGATCTAGTTACATTTTCTGGCAATTAAACTGGAATTCCGCTAGTCGTGCATATATTATCGCCTGGCATGGTCCAGGCTGGACTCCTTGGTATGGAGCCGGTACCGGATCGCATGATATTTTTCCGGGACATAAAATACGACCCAAGGAACCATAACCAATGCTTTGAAATGATCAAGTAACTTTTTTTGTCATTTTATGGCTATTAAACTGGAATTCCGTCAGTCGTGCCTGTATTATCGCCATCCATGGTCCAGGCCGGACGACTTGGTATGGAGCGTGTACCAAATCGCATGATATTTGTCCAGGACATCAAATATGACCCAAATAACCATAACCAATGATTGGAAATGATCAATTTACATTTTTTGGCATTTTATGTCAATTAAACTGGAATTCCGCCAGTCATGCTTGTATTATCGCCTACCATTGTCCAGGCCGGACGCCTTGGTACGGAGCCGGTATCGGATAGCAGGATATTTGTCTGGGACATCAAATCCGACCCAAGGAACCATAATACATGCTTTGAAATGATCAAGTAACTTTTTTTAGCAATTTATGGGAATTAAACTAGAATTCCGCCAGTCGTGCATGTATTATCGCCTGCCCTGGTCCAGGCCGGACGCCTTGGTACGGAGCCGGTATCGGATAGCAGGATATTTGTCTGGGACATCAAATCCGACCCAAGGAACCATAATACATGCTTTGAAATGATCAAGTAACTTTTTTTAGCAATTTATGGGAATTAAACTAGAATTCCGCCAGTCGTGCATGTATTATCGCCTGCCCTGGTCCAGGCCGGACGCCTTGGTACGGAGCCGGTATCGGATAGCAGGATATTTGTCTGGGACATCAAATCCGACCCAAGGAACCATAATACATGCTTTGAAATGATCAAGTAACTTTTTTTAGCAATTTATGGGAATTAAACTAGAATTCCGCCAGTCGTGCATGTATTATCGCCTGCCATGGTCCACGCCGGACGCCTAGGTACGGAGCCGGTACCGGATCGTATGATATTTCTCCGGGATAGAAAATACGACCCAAAGAACCATAACCAATGCTTCGAAATGATCAAGTTACATTTTTTGTCATTTTATGGCTATTAAACTGGAATTCCGTCAGTCGTGCCTGTATTATCGCCATCCATGGTCCAGGCCGGATGACTTGGTATGGAGCGTGTACCAAATCGCATGATATTTGTCCAGGACATCAAAGATGACCCAATAACCATAACCAATGCTTGGAAATGATCAATTTACATTTTTTGGCATTTTATGTCAATTAAACTAGAATTCCGCCAGTCATGCTTGTATTATCGCCTACCATTGTCCAGACCGGACGCCTTGGTATGGAGCCAGTACCGGATCGCATGATATTTGTTTGGGACATCAAATATGAGACAAGGAACCACAGCTAACGCTTTAAAATGATCAAGTTACATTTTTTGGTATATTATGGCAATTAAATTGGAATTTTGCCAGTCGTGCCTGTATTATCCCCTGCCATGGTCCAGGCCGGACGCCTTGGTACGGAGCCGGTATCGGATAGCAGGATATTTGTCTGGGACATCAAATCCGACCCAAGGAACCATAACACATGCTTTGAAATGATCAAGTAACTTTTTTTGGCAATTTATGGGAATTAAACTAGAATTCCGCCAGTCGTGCATGTATTATCGCCTGCCATGGTCCAGGCCGGACGCCTAGGTACGGAGCCGGTACCGGATCGTATGATATTTCTCCGGGATAGAAAATAAGACCCAAGGAACCATAACCAATGCTTCAAAATGATCAAGTTACATTTCTTGGCCTTTTATGGCAATTAAATTGGAATTCTGTCAGTCGTGCCTGTATTATCGTCTGCCATGGTCCAGGCCAGACGCCTTTGTATGGAGCCGGTACCGGATCGCATGATATTTTTTCGGGACGAAAAATACAACCCAAGGAACCATAACCAACGCTTCGAAATGATCAAGTTACATTTTTTGGCATTTTATAACAATTAAACTGGAATTCTGCCAGTCGTGCCTGTATTATCGCCTGCCATGGTCCAGGCCGGATGCCTTGGAATGGAGCCAGTACCGGATCACGTGATAATTGTCTGGGACATCAAATACAACCTTAGGAACCATAACCAACACTTCGAAATGATCAAGTTACATTTTTATCGTCAGTCATGCCTATATTATCGTCTGCCATGGTCCAAACCGGACGCCTTGGTATGGAGCCGGTACCGGATCGCATGATNCTGCCATGGTCCAGACCGGACGCCTTGGTACGGAGCCGGCACCGGATCGCATGATATTTGTCCGGGACAGCAAATACGTCCCAAGGAACCGTAACCAACACTTCGAAATGATCAAGTTACATTGTTTGGCATTTTATGACAATTAAACTGGTATTCCGCCAGTCGTGCCTGTATTATCGCCATCCATGGTCCAGGTCGGACGCCTTGTTATGGAGCCGGTACTGGATCGCATGATATTTTTCCGGGACATCAAATACGACCCAAGGAACCATTACCAATGCTTCGAAATAATCAATTTACATTTTTTGCCATTTTATGGAAATTAAACTGGAAGTCCGCCAGTAATGCCTATATTATCGCCTTCCATGGTCCAGGCCGGACACCTTGGCACAGAACCGGTACCAGATCGCATTATAGTTGTCCGAGACAGCAAACACGACCCAAGGAACCATAACCAAGGCTTCGAAATGATCAAGTTACATTTTTTGGCATTTGTGGGCAATTAAATTGGTATTCCGCCAGTCGTGCCTGTATTATCGCCTGGCATGGTCCAGGCCGGACGCCTTGGTACGGAGCCGGTTCCGGATCGTATGATATTTGTTCGGGACATCTAATACAACCTTAGTAACCATAACCAACGCTTCGAAATGATCAAGTTACATTTTTTGGCATTTTATGGCAATTAAACTGGAATTCCGCCAACCGTGCGTGTATTATCGCCTCCCATGGTCCAGGCCGGACGCATTGGTACGGAACCGGTACCGGATCGCATGATATTTGTTTAGGACATTAAATACAACCTTAGGAACCATAAGAAATGCTTCAAAATGATCTAGTTACATTTTCTGGCAATTAAACTGGAATTCCGCCAGTCGTGCATGTATTATCACCTGCCATGGTCCAGGCTGGACGCCTTGGTACGGAGCCGGTACCGGACCACATGATATTTTTCCGGGACATCAAATATGACCCAAGGAACCACAACCAATGCTTAGAAATTATCAAGTTACATTTTTTTTAATTTTACCGCAATTAAACTGGAATTTCGCCAATCGTGCCTATATTATCACCTGCCATGGTCCAGACCGGACGCATTGGTATGGAGCCGGTACCGGATCACAAGATATTATTCCGGGACAGAAAATACGACCCAAGGAAACATAACCAACACTTCAAAATGATCAAGTTACATTTTTTGGCATTTTATGACAATTAAACTGGTATGCCGCCAGTCGTGCCTGTATTATCGCCATCCATGGTCCAGGCCGGACGTCTTGGTATGGAGCCGGTACTGGATCGCATGATATTTGTCCGGAACATCAAATACGACCCAAGGAACCATAACCAACGCTTTGAAATGATCAATTTACATTTTTTGCATTTTATGGAAATTAAACTGGAACTCCGCCAGTCGTGCCTGTATTATCGCTTGTCATGGTCCTAACCGGACATCTTGGTACGGAGCCAGTACCGGATCGTATGATATTTGTCCGGGACATCAAGTACGACCCAAGGAACCATAACCAACACTTCAAAATGATCAAGTTATATTTTTGGCAATTTATGGAAATTAAACTGGAATTTCGCCAGTCGTGCCTATATTTTCGCCTACCATGGTCCAGGCCGGACGCCTTGGCACAGAAACGGTACCAGATCGCATGATATTTGTCCGAGAAAGCAAATACGACCCAAGGAAACATAACCAAGGCTTCGAAATGATCAAGTTACATTTTTTGGCATTTTTGGGATTAAATTGGTATTCCGCCAGTCGTGCGTGTATTTTCGCCTACCATGGTCCAGGCCGGACACCTTTGTAGGAGCCGGTACCGGATCGCATGATATTTGTCTGGGACATCAAATACGACTTTAGGAACCATAACCAACGCTTCGAAATGATCAGGTTATATTTTTTGGCATTTTTGGGCAATTAAACTGGAATTCCGCCAATTGTGCCTGTATTATCGCTTGCCATGGTGCAGGCCGGATGCCTTGGTATGGAGCCGGTACCGGATCACATGATATTTGTCCGGGACATCAAATATGACCTTAGGAACCATAACCAACGCTTTGAAATGATCAAGTTACATTTTCTGGCATTTTATGGCAATTAAACTGGAATTCCGCGAGTCGTGCATGTATTATTGCCTGCCATGGTCCAGGCTGGACGCCTTGGTACGGAGCTGGTACCGGATTGCATGATATTTGTTCGGGACATTAAATACGACCCAAGGAACCATAACCAACGCTTCAAAATGATCAAGTTACAATTTTTTGAATTTTACGACAATTAAACTACCGTGCCTATATTATCGCTTGCCATGGTCCAGACCAGACGCCTTGCTACGGAGCCGATACCGGATCGCATGATATTTTTCCGAGACAGAAAATACGACCCAAGGAACCACAACCAACACTTCTAAATGATTAATTTAAATTTTTTGGCATTTTATGACAATTAAACTGGTATTCCTCCAGTCGTGCCTGTATTATCGCCACCCATGGTCCAGGCCGGACGCCTTGGTATGGAGCCGGTTGGATCGCATCATATTTGTTCGGGACATCAAATACGACCCAAGGAACCATAACCAACACTTTGAAATTATCAAGTTACATTTTTGGCATTTTATGGAAATTAAACTGGAATTCCGCCGGTTGTTCCTATATTTTCGCCTGCCATGGTCCAGGCCGGACGCCTTGGCATGGAACCGATACTAGATCGCATGATATTTTTCCGGGATAGCAAATACGACCCAAGGAACCATAACCAAGGCTTGGAAATGATCAAGTTATATTTTTTGGCATTTTATGGCAATTAAACTGGAATTCCGCCAGTCGTGCATGTATTATCGCCTGCCTTGGTACGGTGCCGGTACCGGATCGCATGATATTTGTCCGGGACATTAAATATGACCCAAGGAACCATAAAAATTGCTTTGTAATGATCAAGTTACATTTTCTTGAATTTTATGGCAATTAAACTGGAAATTCGCCAGTCGTGCCTATATTATCGTCTGCCATGGTCCAAACCGGACGCCTTGGTACAGAGTTGGTACCGGATCGCATGATATTTGTCCGGGACAGAACAAATACAACCCAAGGAACCATAACCAACATTTCTAAATGAGCAAGTTACATTTTTTGGCATTTTATGACAATTAAATTTGTATTCCGCCAGTCGTGCCTGTATTATCGCCATCCATGGTCCAGGCCGGAAGCCTTGGTATAGAGCCGGTATCGGATCGCATGATGTTTTTTCGGGACATCAAATACGACCCAAGGAACCATAACCAATGCTTCGAAATAATCAATTTACATTTTTTGGCATTTTATGGCAACTAAACTGGAATTCCGCCAGTCGTGCCTATATTATCGCCTGCCATGGTCATGACTGGACGCCTTGGTACGGAGCCAGTACCGGATCACATGATATTTGTTCGGGACATCAAATATGACCCAAGGAACCACAACGAACGCTATGAAATGATCAAGTTACATGTTTTGGCATTTTGTTGCAATTAATATGGAATTCCGCCAGTGGTGCCTGTATTATTCCCTGCCATTGTCCAGGCCGGATGCCTTGGTACGGAGCCGGTACCGGATAGCATGATATTTTTCCGGGACATCAAATACGACCCAAGGAACCATAACACATGAATCGAAATGATCAAGTTATATTTTTTGCATTTTATGGCAATTAAACTGGAATTCTGCCAGTCGGGCCTGTATTAGCGCCTACCATGGTCCAGGCTGGACGCCTTGGAACCATAACCAACGCTTCGAAATAATCAATTTACATTTTTTGTCATTTTATGGAAATTAAACTGGAATTCCGCCAGTCATGCCTATATTATCACCTGCCATGGTCTAGGCCGGACGCCTTGGCAGGGAACCGGTACCAGATCGCATTATATTTGTACGGGACAGCAAATACGACCCAAGGAACCATAACCAAGGCTTCGAAATGATCAAGTTACATATTTTGGCATGTTTGGGCAATTAAATTTGTATTCCGCCAGTCGTGCCTGTATTATCGCCTGCCATGGTCTAGGCCGGACGCCTTGGTACGGAGCCGGTTCCGGATCGCATGATATTTTTTTGGGAAATCAAAATGACCCAAGGAAACATAACATACGCTTCGAAATGATCAAGTTATATTTTTTTGCATTTTATGGCAACTAAACTGGAATTCTGCCAGTCATACCTGTATTAGCGCCTACCATGATCCAGGTCGGACGCCTTGGTACGGAGACGGTACCGGATTGCAAGATATTTGTGAGAGATAGAAAATACTACCCAAGGAACCATAACCAAGGATTCTAAATGATCAAGTTACATTTGTTGGCATTTTATGGCAATTAAACTGGAATTTGCCATTCGTGTCTGTATTATCGCCTGTCATGGTCTAGGCCGGATGCCTTGGTACGGAGCCGGTATAGGATCATATGTTTTTTGTATGGGACATAAAATATGACCCAAGGAACCATAAAATACGCTTCGAAATGATTAAGTTACATTTTTTGGCATTTTATGGCAATTAAATTGGAATTCCGCAAGTCGTGCCTCTATTATCACCTGCCATGGTCTAGGTCGGATGCCTTGTATTAGAGCCGGTACCGGATAGCATGATATTCTTCCGGGACATCAAATACTAACCAAGGAACCATAATCAACGCTTCGAAATGATCAAGTTACATTTTTGGCATTTAATGGAAATTAAATTGGAATTCCGCCAGTCGTGCATGTAATATCGCCTGCCATGGTCCACAGGCCGGACGCCTTGGTACAGATCCGGTACCGGATCGCATGACAATTGTCCGGGACATCAAATACGACCCAAGGAACCATAACCAACGCTTTGAAATGATCAAGTTACATATTTTGTCACTTTATGGCAATTAAACTGGAATTCCGCCAATAGTGCATGTAATATCGCCCGCCATGGTCCAGGCGGGACGCCTTTGTACGGAACCGGTACCGGATAGCATGATATTTGTANCTATATTTTCGCCTGCCATGGTCCAAGCCGGACGCCTTGGCACGGAATCGGTACCAGATCACATGATATTTGTCCAGGAAAGCAATTACAACCCAAGGAACCATAACCAAGGCTTCGAAATGATCAAGTTAAATTGTTTTGGCATTTTTGGGCAATTAAATTGGTATTCCGCCACTCATGCCAGTATTTTCGCCTGCCATGGTCCAGGCCGGACGCCTTTGTACGGAGCCGGTACCGGATTGCATGATATTTGTCTGCGACATAATATACAACCTTAGGAACCATAACCAACGCTTCAAAATGATCAAGTTACATTTTTTGGCATTTTTGGGCAATTAAATTGGTATTCCGCCACTCATGCCAGTATTTTCGCCTGCCATGGTCCAGGCCGGATGCCTTGGTACGGAGCTGGTACTGGATCGCATGATATTTGTCTGCCACATCAAATATGACCTTAGGAACCATAACCAACGCTTCGAAATGATCAAGTTACATTTTCTGGCATTTTAATGGAAATTAAACTGGAATTCCGCCAGTTGTGCATGTATTATCGCCTGCCATGGTCCAGGCTAGACGCCTTGGTACGGAGCCAGTACCGGATCGCATGATATTTGTTCGTGACATTAAATAAGACCCAAGGAACCATAACCAACGCTTCAAAATGATTAAGTTACATTTTTTTGAATTTTACGGCAATTAAACTGGAATTCTGCCAGTCGTACCTATATTATCGCTTGCCATGGTCCAGACCAGACGCATTGGTACGGAGCCGGTACCGGATCGCATGATATTTGTCCGGGACAGAAAATACGACCCAAGGAACCACAACCAACATTTCGAAATGATTAGTTTAAATTTTTTGGCATTTTATGACAATTAAACTGGTATTCCGNTACGACCTAAGGAACCATAACCAACGCTTCGAAATGATCAAGTTACATTTTTTGGCATTTTATGACAATTAAACTGGTATTCCGCCAGTCGTGCCTGTATTATCGCCATCCATGGTCCAGACCGGAAGCATTGGTATGGAGCCGGTACTAGATCACATGATATTTTTCCGGGAAATCAAATACGACCCAAGGAACCATAACCAACGCTTCGAAATAATCAATTTACATTTTTTGGCATTTTATGGAAACTAAATTGGAATTCCGCCAGTCATGCCTGTAATATCGCCTACCATGGTCCTGACCGGACGCCTTGGTGCGAAGCCAATACCGGATCACATGATATTTGTCCGGGACATCAAATATTACCCAAGGAACCACAACCAACGCTTTGAAATGACCAAGTTACATGTTTTGGCATTTTCTTGCAATTAATATGGAATTCCGCGAGTCGTGCCTGTATTATCCCCTGCCATTGTCCAGGACGGATGCCTTGGTACGGAGCCGGTATCGGATAGCATGATATATTTTCGGGACATCAAATACGACGCAAGGAACCATAACACACGCTTCGAAAATGATCAAGTTACATTTTTTGGCATTTTATGGCAATTAAATTAGAATTCTACCAGTCGTGCCTGTATTAGCGCCTACCATGGTCCAGGCTGGACGCCTTGGTATGGAGCCGGTACCGGATTGCAAGATATTTGTCAGGGATAGAAAATACTACCCAAGGAACCATAACAAACGCTTCGAAATGATCAAGTTACATTTTTTGGAATTTTATGGCAATTAAACTGGAATTCCGTCGGTCGTGCCTGTATTATCGCCTGTCATGGTCCAGGCCGGATGCCTTGGTACGGAGCTGGTACAAGATCATATGTTTTTTTTCTGGGAAAGCAAATACGACCCAAGGAACCATAACATACCCTTCAAAATGATTAAGGTACATTTATTGGCATTTTATGGCAAATAAATTGGAATTCCGCGAGTCGTGCCTCTATTATCGCCTGCCATGGTCTAGGTCGGACGCCTTGGTATAGAGCGGGTACAGGATAGCATGATATTCTTCCAGGACATCAAATACGACCCAAGGAACCATAATCAACGCTTCGAAATGATCTAGTTACATTTTTTGTGATTTTATGGTTATTAAACTGGAATTCCGCCAGTCGTGCCTATATTATCGCCATCCATGGTCCAGGCCGGACGACTTGGTATGGAGCGTGTACCGAATCACATGATATTTGTCCGGGACATCAAATATGACCCAAAGCACCATAACCAATGCTTCGAAATGATCAATTTACGTTTTTTGGCATTTTATGTCAATTAAACTTGAATTCCGCGAGTCATGCATGTATTATCGCCTGCCATGGTCCAGACCGGACGCATTGGTACGGAGCCAGTATCGGATCGCATGATATTTGTCCGGGACATCAAATACGACACAAGGAACCACAACCAACGCTTTGAAATGATCAAGTTACATTTTTTGGTATTTTATGGCAATTGAGCTGGAATTTTGCCAGTCGTGCCTGATTATCCCCTGCCATGGTCCAGGCCGGACGCCTTGGTATGGAGCCGGTATGGGATGGCATGATATTTGTCCGGGACATCAAATCAGACCCAAGGAACCATAACACACGCTTTGAAATGATCATGTTAATTTTTTGACAATTTATGGAAATTAAACTGGAATTCCGCCAGTCGTGCATTTATTATCGCCTGCCATGGTCCAGGCCGGACGCCTAGGTACAGAGCCGGTACCGGATCGCATGATATTTCTCCGTCACATCAAATACTACCCAAGGAACGATAACCAATGCTTCAAAATGATCAAGTTACATTTCTTGGCCTTTTATGGCAATTAAACTGGAATTCTGCCAATCATGCCTGTATTATCGCCTGCCATGGTCCAGGCCAGACGCCTTTGTACGGAGCCGGTACCGAATCGCATGATATTTTTTCGGGACAGAAAATACGACCCAAGGAACCATAACCAACGCTTCGAAATGATCAAGTTACATTTTTTTGCATTTTATGACAATTAAACTGGAATTTTGCCAGTCGTGCCTGTATTATCGACTGCCATGGTCCAGGCCGGATGCCTTGGAATGGAGCCAGTACCAGATCGCATGATAATTGTCCGGGACATCAAATACGACCTTAGGAACCATAACCAACTTCGAAATGATCAACTTACATTTTTTGGCATTTTATGGCAATTAAACTGGAATTCCGCCAACCGTGCCTGTATTATCGCCTGCCATGGTCCAGGCTAGACGCATTGGTACGGAACCGGTACCGGAATGCAAAATATTTGTCTGAGACATTAAATACGACCTTAGGAACCATAACAAATGCTTCGAAATGATCAAGTTATATTTTTTGGCATTGTATGGCAATTAAACTGGAATTCCGCTAGTCGTACATGTATTATCGCCTGCCATGGTCCAGGCTGGACGCCTTGGTACGGAGTCGGTAACAGATCACATGATATTTGTCCGGGATATCAAATATGACCCAAGGAACCATAACCAATGCTTCGAAATTATCAAGTGATATTTTTTGGAATTTTATGGCAATTAAACTGGAATTCCGCCAGTCATGCCTATATTATCGTCTGCCATGGTCCAGACCGGACGCCTTGGTACGGAGCCGGCACTGGATCGCATGATATTTGTGCGGGACAGCAAATACGACCCAATTAACCATAACCAACACTTTGAAATGACCAGGTTACATTTTTTGGCATTTTATGACAATTAAACTGGTATTCCGCAAGTCGTGCCTGTATTATCGCCATCCATGGACCAGGCCGGACGCCTTGTTATGGAGCCGGTACCGGATCACATGATATTTCTCTGAGACATCAAATACAACCCAAGGACCCATAACCAACGTTTCGAAATAATCAATTTACATTCTTTGGCATTTTATGGCAATTAAACTGGAATTCCGCCAGTCGTGCCCGTATTATCGCCTGCCATGGCCCTGACCGGACGCCTTGGTATGGAGCCAGTACCGAATCACATGATATTTTTCCATAACATCAAATACGACCCGAGGAACCACAACCAACGCTTTGAAATGATCAAGTTACATTTTTTGGCATATTATGACAATTAAACTGTAATTCGCCAGTCGTGCCTGTATTATCACCTGCCATTGTCCAGGCCGGACGCCTTGGTACGGAGCCAGTACCGGATAGCATGTATTTTGTGCGGGACATCAAATACGACCCAAGGAACCATAACACACGCTTCGAAATGATCAAGTTACATTTTCTGGCAATTAAACTGGAATTATGCCAGTCGTGCCTGTATTAGCGCCTACCATGGTCCAGGCTGGACGCCTTGGTACGGAGCCGGTACCGGATTGCAAGATATTTGTCAGGGACAGCAAATACTACCCAAGGAACCATAACCAACACTTCAAAATGAGTAATTTACATTTTTTGGCATTTTATGGCAATTAAACTGGAATTCCACCAGTCGTGCCTGTATTATCGCCTGTCATAGTCCATGCCGGATGCCTTGGTACGGAGCCGGTACAGGATCATATGCTTTTTGTCCGGGACAGCAAATACGACCCAAGGAACCATAACATACGCTTCGGAATGATTAAGTTACATTTTTTGGCATTTTATGGCCATTAAATTGGAATTCCGCGAGTCGTGCCTCTATTATCGCCTGCCATGGTCTAGGTCGGACGCCTTGGTATAGAGTCGGTACTGGATAGCTTGATATTCTTCCGGGACATCAAATACGACCCAAGAAACCATAATAAATGCTTCAAAATGATCAAGTTACATTTCTGGAATTTTATGGAAATTAAATTGGAATTCCGCCAGTCGTGCGTGTAATATCGTCCGCCATGGTCCAGGTCGTACGACTTGGTACGGAGCCGGTATCGGATTGCATCATAATTGTCCGGGACATCAAATACCACCCAAGTAACCATAACCAACGCTTCGAAATGATCAAGTTAC
>MDKJ01036168.1:0-21677 GCA_005239525.1 Nicotiana knightiana | reverse complement strand
TCTATGATGATTTTTTGAATATCATACTTTTTGCTGCGAAAAAGTTTCTAAAATTTCTTCTTCATCCTTTAGATTTGTTGTTCAATTTAATTAGAATATTTTTTATATGAGGTGGGTATAAAAAGTTAAACGGTTTTAAATAAAGTATTAAAGATTTCTAAGTATAAAGAAATAAAATTAAAATGTATTCACCGTCAGAAAAGTTTTTGAATTTTTGTTAGTAATGTTACTGTTACTATTCTCTAGATTTAAAAGTTCGTTACGGTTTAAAATTCCGTTATTTCCCCCTTGTGTGAAAATATTTGAATTTCGCGCAAATAATGTGTCATTTCTGTTTGAGCTTTTCTTTATAAAGTTACTATATATATTGTTTCCTTATCATTTTAAATGTGTGTGTTTTAGGAATTATTAATAGTACAACGCATGTGTAATGTATGTGACACACGGGGTAAGCACAACATTTGCACGCTCACAAACCCATTATAAAGTTCTTCTAGTAATTTGTAATATAACTATTGGGATTTCCAAATAATAAAATATATATCTTTTAAATCATGTTTAGTGTGAGAGATAAAACTTCTCCAAATAATAAGTAAAAGTTATTTGTTACAAACATATAATATTATTCTATTAAAGACGCCAAGTATAGAGAAATAAAATCAAGACATACTTACCGTCTAAAATATTTTTGTAATTTTTTTTAATAATGTTATTGTTACTATTCTCTTGATTTAAAAGTTGGTTATGGAATATTTAAAAATTCGTTATTTCGCCATGTTGTCAAATAAAACTAAATTTCACGTATATGATGTATCATTTTTGTTTGAGATTTTCTTTTTAAAATTACCATGCACTATTTACTTATTGTTTTGAATGAGCATGTTTCGAGAGTTCGAACACAAGACTTTTTATTAATGATAGATGATCAATTAACCAACCAACAAAATAATTTATTACAGATAAGATCTTGTTATTGCATCGAACAAAATAAATATTGACTAATCTGACTAACATTAAAGGATTTCATTCATTCCACTTTAACTTTTATAATTGTTGCACGATATATGGTCTTGTTTCTTATAAGACTTGGTTTTTAATTTACTTGTAATATATTGTATTAACCTTTATTTGAGGTATGTACTAAAGTTAAAGGGATTTAGGTTAAACAAAATATTTTATTGAAGAGTCCAAGTGTAGAGATATAAAATCAAGTCCAACCTACTATCTAAAGAGTTTTTGAATATTTCCCTCAACGATATTATTATTTATGCTATTATGATTTAAAAGTTTGTTACAAGACATTTGCATCAAATCGTTTTGGATATTTTGACATATATAGGTATTTTGTTATTTATAGTAACTAATAATGATACCAAAATCCAACTAAGTTTGACATTGTTATGAAGGATGAAAAGTCTATGATGATTTTTTGAATATCATACTTTTTGCTGCGAAAAAGTTTCTAAAATTTCTTCTTCGTCCTTTAGATTTGTTGTTCAATTTAATTAGAATATTTTTTATATGAGGTGGGTATAAAAAGTTAAACGGTTTTAAATAAAGTATTAAAGATTGCTAAGTATAAAGAAATAAAATTAAAATGTATTCACCGTCAGAAAAGTTTTTGAATTTTTGTTAGTAATGTTACTGTTACTATTCTCTAGATTTAAAAGTTCGTTACGGTTTAAAATTCCGTTATTTCCCCCTTGTGTGAAAATATTTGAATTTCGCGCAAATAATGTGTCATTTCTGTTTGAGCTTTTCTTTATAAAGTTACTATATATATTGTTTCCTTATCATTTTAAATGTGTGTGTTTTAGGAATTATTAATAGTACAACGCATGTGTAATGTATGTGACACACGGGGTAAGCACAACATCTGCACGCTCACAAACCCATTATAAAGTTCTTCTAGTAATTTGTAACATAACTATTGGGATTTCCAAATACTAAAATATATATCTTTTAAATCATGTTTAGTGTGAGAGATAAAACTTCTCCAAAGAATAAGTAAAAGTTATTTGTTACAAACATATAATATTATTCTATTAAAGACGCCAAGTATAGAGAAATAAAATCAAGACATACTTACCGTCTAAAATATTTTTGTAATTTTTTTTAATAATGTTATTGTTACTATTCTCTTGATTTAAAAGTTGGTTATGGAATATTTAAAAATTCGTTATTTCGCCATGTTGTCAAATAAAACTAAATTTCACGTATATGATGTATCATTTTTGTTTGAGATTTTCTTTTTAAAATTACCATGCACTATTTACTTATTGTTTTGAATGAGCATGTTTCAAGAGTTCGAACACAAGACTTTTTATTAATGATAGATGATCAATTAATCAACCAACAAAATAATTGATTACAGATAAAATCTTGTTATTGCATCGAAAAAAATAAATATTGACTAATCTGACTAACATTAAAGGATTTCATTGGTTCCACTTTAATTTTTATGATTGTTGCACGATATATGGTCTTGTTTCTTTTAAGACTTGGTTTTTAATTTACTTGTAATATATTGTATTAACCTTTATTTGAGGTATGTACTAAAGTTAAAGGGATTTAGGTTAAACAAAATATTTTATTGAAGAATCCAAGTGTAGAGATATAAAATCAAGTCCAACTTACTATTAAAGAGTTTTTGAATATTTCCCTCAACGATATTATTATTTATGTTATTAGGATTTAAAAGTTTGTTACAAGACATTTAAAAAGTATTATTCTCTCTGTTGTAGAAAGATTTAAATTTTAGACATATGAAGTGTCATTTCGTTTGAGCTTTTTTTTGTGAAGTTACCATATATTGTTTCCTTATCGTTTTATACACATGTATTGAGGTAAATTTTGTATATGTCTTCTTTGACTTACCGACAATGTTGCAACACGTGAGCGTATACACATATGTATGCACACGACATGTGTGCAACATATGCACGTCTACAAAACTCTATATAAAGCTCTGTAAGTACTTTATAATTTAATTATTAAGTAAATTGTATTTGATATGCTGAGACAATATTTCTTTAAAGATAAATAAATATCACCTCATATAAGTAAGCAACATTATTAACAATGTCTTTATATAAACTAAAGGTTACATATCTCGTATAGAAAGTAATGGGCAAGCAGTGGTCATGTAAACGAAAAAGTTTAGATCTTTCATTGTTTACATCAAACAAAACTATTTAAACTAAATAACTTAATATTAAAATAAAATATATATCACTTAATCATGCTAAACTAATAGTGTATACGAGATGTATTCTAACTTTAACGTAAACAACAATAACAAGTAATTTTGTACCTCATATAAATTCCACAATACGTTACAATTGCTATAATATATTTCTAAAAAAATTATTATATACCTCACACAATAAGTAATACTTATGTGAGGTACAAATGAAATTAGCGGTCTCGTTCATTAGACTCATAATCTATTCTTTCTAGTCTATGAATTTTACATCTTCTTACTCGATCTAGTACCTAAACTCATTTTTTTCAATGTTCTTATGTGAATGTTTTCACTAGAGTAAGCAAAAATTCCCCATTTTATAAATTTTCTAGGAAACACAACACATCACTGAAATATAATTGCAAACTCTTCAAAAGCACATATACATGACTATTTGATCCAATTTTATAACACTTATGTTGCAATTGCCAAAAATAAGCAATTGTTTGTAAATTAATAAGTTATGTGCCTTGTATTTTGATGATTTAACAAACTTCATATGAGAACTAGACATTGAACTTGTTACATATCTTCAAAGTGCCAGAACAATAAGTCATATGTGTGGCACAAATTCCAATAATATCAGTCAGAGAAACGGCAGAGGGAACATATGGTTATCAGTTCCTCCGATGACAGTACAAGTCAACTCCTTACAGTTGTTAAAGTTGCCACATTGTTGCACTGCACACGCAACAGTGCAACAATCACTTTGTGGAGCATGATATGTACCAGATACTTGTTTGCATCATCCCAATTACCTCACTTATATATTACACATACGAGGGAAGGGAAACACACTTGCAAACCCCAAATTATTAAGTTTCTCTCTCGTGTATGGCCGCCTTCATTGGCTCCAAGTCTTGAAGAACAAAGTAGTAACATAACAAAGGACCATATCCCAACATTGTGCTTATCGTGTATCCTTGGTATTATTGTATCTTTGTTATTGTTATTCACTTATAATCCTACTCAACTTAGTTAGAAGCATCTTGTAGGATATCTTTTGTAAATCATAAACCGTGTGTTTATGTTTGGCTAGATTTAGCCAAAGTGGTAAGTATTGTTATAGAGTTATTACAAAGAGGCTTGCAATAGAGTTATTGCAAGTAAGTTAGGGATTAAAATTTTAATTCCTAGGTTACAATAGATTGTAATCTAAAGTTGCTCGATTAGTAGAGTTGAAATCCAACAAGTGTAGGTCGTGGTTTTTAATACCGCGAACTGAGAGTTTTCCACGTAAAATAATGTTGTGTCATTTACATACTGTTGTGTGTGTGTGTTATGTGGGAGCTGATAGAGAACCAGGTTCTCTTTACAGTTTGATGGACTCTTAGTTTACATCATTTGGCATCAGAGCAAGTTCTTTCTACAACGCTAACACCTAGAAAGGATCCACATGGTTGCTCTACCAAACTTTGAAGAAGGTCAATCAACCTACGGACTACCAAGACTCAATGTACAATACTACGGATGGTGGAAGACAAGGATGTATGATTTATCATGGCTGAAAATTCGGAGCTTTGGGATGTCATTTGCGATTGACCCTTCGTTCCCATGAAGACCACTGGAAAGACAACAGTGACAACTACAAAGACAAGGAAGGGGTACAACGATGCCGACCGCAAAGCTATAGAGAAAAACTTTCGAGCAAAGAAGATCCTCGTCTGTGGTATTGGACCAGACTAATATAACACAATTTCAGCTTGTCAATCTGCCAAAGAGATCCAGGAGGCTCTCCAAACCTCACATGAAGGAACAACTCAAGTCAAGCAATCAAAAATTGGCATGTTCACTACCGAGTATGAACTCTTTATGATAAAGGATGATAAGTCCATCCAGGACATGCATACTCGTTTTACTTCCATTATCAACGAGCTCCACTCTCTAGGAGAGATCATTTCAAAGAACAATCTGGTCAGGAAAATACTCAGTGTATTACCTGCTTCTTGGGTGAGTAAAGTCAATGCTATCACGGAGGCAAAAGATCTGCAAAAGCTGACTATTAACGAACTCATTAAAAATCTGAAGACCTACGAAATGAAGAAAAAGATGGATCATGAAAGAAGAGAAACCAAAAAGGAGAAGAACCTAGTTTTCAAGGCAGACAACGGTGACCCAAGTGGTGATGATGCTGACGTGGCCTATCTGACAAGGAGGTTTCAGAAAATAGTTCGCAAAAAATAGAGGTATTCCGAAAAAGGGCAGTTATAGCAGACCAAAAGGCTATGACTGCAGTCACAAATACGGGAAGCCATGACATTTCATCAAAGTTTTCCATCCCCACAAGCAAGACCAGTACAAGCACAACACGCAAAAGACGACCACGAGGAACCCGATTCCCGACAAGAAATTCAAGAGAAAAGATGTTGTTGACAATGTTGTAAAACAAGCTCTTGTTGCATGGGGAGATTCCTCTAGTAAATATGAGGAATATGATGAACAAGACGACACCTCCATGATGGTCTTTAAAAGCAAAGCAACTGAATATGACTCCATCTTTGCCCTGATGACAAAATCTGACGAGGATGCAAATGAGGTAAATTGTCTAGACGTTCAAAGAAATTTGAAGTCTTACTCTCAAAAGAAACTTGTATCCTTGGAAAATGTTCTAATTTATGCTTACCATAACCATATAAATGATATAAATATTTTAATTGTGGAATTAGGACAGGTAGAGCACGAGAGAGATAGTTTACTACCCGTAGTTGTTGATTTAAAATAAACCATTGATGACTTAAAAATAAACAAAAAGGATGTTCTAACCGATAAATTGAAAAGGTAGAGCACGGGGGATCTAAAGGAAACAATAGAGGAATTAAAAAGGGAAAACACCTCCGGTAACGCTCCAAAAGGTAAGGAAGTGGCGAGTGAGGTGATAAGTAGGGATTCTGACCGCTTATTTGCTCTTTTTTACTTGTGTTTTAGCTTGAAAATGCTAAAGGTATCCCCGAGAACTAATGAAATGAGATTTCTTGCATGAATATTGGGAAACGAGCCAAAAAAGTAAAAATCAATTCAAAAAGGAGTCAAAGTTGGACAAGGACAAAAATAGAGCAAAAATGCCTAAGAGTGTAGACCACACAATATTGTGCGCTACGCAAACAATGAAGGATCCCTGTCAAAGTAGCTTCAGAGTATGCGGACCACATAATTTTGGTGCGGCCGCAGAAGAGAGATTTAGAGAGTTGGGATTTTGAGCAATTGAAGGTATGCAGACCGCACCATTATTGTGAAGCCGCAAGAGCAAAAGTGCGGCCGCACTTACTAATATGCGGACCGCAGAGGAAGAGATTTAGAAAGCCTTGAAGTGATAATGTGCGGACCGCATGAATATTGTGCGACCGCATAAGCCAGTGTGTGGCTGCACTCACAAATGTGTGGTCCGCAGAGTCAAGTCCAGATCCCAGTTCAAGCCAAGTGTGCGGCCGCACTCAGAAATGTGTGGTCTGCACAACTTGATGAAGTGCGACCGTATCCCAATTTTGTGTGACCGCAGAAGGCCCAGTTGACCATTCTATCTGAGTGTGCAGACAGCACTCAGAATTATGCGGCTGCACAACCTCCGCATGGCATTTTTGTCAGATATTTTCAGCTTAGTATAAATAAGATTTTTTGTCATTTTTAGGTTAAGTCTTGTTTTAGAGAGCACCTGTGCCGTTTTTCTTTATTGTTTTAAGTAATTTTGTACTAGATTTGTCTCCAAACATTAGATTTTCTTCCCATAATTAATTATTGTGGATTCTATCTTTATTTCTTCTTTAATTTATGTATTTTTAATGAGTAGCTAAATTTCTAGATAGGGTTGTGCCCCAACCCTAGTGTGAGTATTTAATTTAGGGCGTGTTTGTGTTTGGTTTAGTGATATTTAGCCTAGTACTTGCTTGAACTCAAGAATTAATGGTTGCAAACATTTATTCATGCCTAATTGACTTAGTCTCAACTTGATAAAGAGGGACTAAGTCTAGGAAAACTTGGCTAACAAGAAATTGGGGTGAAATCAAGAAATTGATAGCCCAAATTAAAGGGTTGAATCTACAGATAATAAGACCCTCTTAAGCCATTATCACTTGTTTTGTGCAATACCCATTTGGACTTGAGAAAGCTAAATTGGGTAGAATCACTCGAACTACCGAGAGGTTTAGAGTGAGTAATCGAGTGTGATTGCTATATTACAACCCCGACAAATCAAACTTGCCCTAGAGTTTACAACCCATTAGGTAACCACCTAGGTGGAAGTCACGACCCTAGACCCTTTTATCAATTGAAATATAACCAAAAACCAAAAATATTGTCTTTTAGTTTTCTAATTGCAAACAATAGAACAAGGTTGAAGTAGAACAACAACTAGCATTATGGAAGTGTAATTTTAGGCCAAAACATACATTCACGCTAAATATATACCTAATCCCTATTTAAGTCCATGAGGATTCAATCCCGACCTTTGTGGGGTTTATTATTGTATCGACCACCTCACTACCTAATTGTGGTGTGAGTTTGGAAGAGATCAATTTTTGGTGCCGTTGCCGGAGAGTTAAACGAATTAGCTATATATCTAAGTTTTTGTGTGTTTCGTTTTTCTTTCCTTCTGAGTCACTAATTTTGTTTTGAATTGATTATAGGTACGAAATGTCTCTCAACAACGAGCTCATCGGAAATGTGCCATTGCGGGAAGAGGTAGATGATGATTAAGGAGATGAGATTCATCTCGGACCTCAAGTAAACAGGCGAGGCCGACCTCCCCGTGATAATATCCCAAACCCTACCCCACCTCCACCAAGAGCGGCAACGCACTGGGTGTTGCCGAACGTGGGTTATGCCAGTGTTATAGTCCCGCCCCGTATCCGGGCGAGCAATTTCCAAATCACCAACGTGATGCTTACACTAATTGAGCTATGGGGTTTCTTCACCGGAGATCCAAGCCAAAATGCTTAAAAGCATCTCAAAGGGTTCGTCGATACTTGTTGGGGGATCAAGCAAACAAATATTTCAGAGGATGCACTGCGTTTGAGGCCATTTTCATTTTCTCTATGGGGAAAGGCTTTGGACTGATTAGAGAGATTACCCAATCATTCCATCCATACTTGGGATGAGTTGGCCGAAATGTTCATTGTCAAATTCTTCTCTCCGGGGCACATGGCGACACTAAGGGATGAAATTCTAGTGTTCAACCAAGATCCCAATGAGCAATTGCACGAGATTTTGTAAAGATATCGAACCATGGTTAAGGAGTTCCCGAACAATGATATGACCGAGGCCATGATCTAACAATCCTTCTATAGAGGGATCAACACAACAAATCAGTGTGTGGTAAATCAACTCACCGGGGGTAACTTCGTGAACACGCCTTATTCTAAAGCTTGTGAAATTTTGGATGAGACGGCGGATACTTCGTCGGCGTGGCAAAGTAGGTCCAATGCTCCTCAAGGTGACCCAAATATCATTCACCTACACAAGGAGCTACATGATCACGGGCAAGCTATTGCGGAGTTGACAACCATAGTGAACCAATTGGACAAGGCTCAACTCCAACAGGTTGAAGGGCCGAAACAAGTGAATGTTATGGAAGGGGTGAACATGATGTTGAACAAGAGACGACAAATAGGTCGACAAGTACAAAACAATTTGGAACAATTTGAACAAGAAGATAGTACGTATGATTGATTCGTATAATGATCAAGAAGAAGAGGTGCAATATGTCAACAACCATCAAGGTCAAAGAAACAATTCTTCAAATCAACAACAATGGAGATCACAAGGAAACCAAGGGAATTGGAACAACCAAGTCCACCAAGGCAATTGGAGTGGTGGCAACAATAACAATCAAGGCGATTGGGGAAATAACAATAATCAAGGCAATAAGAGTAATCAAGGTAACCAAGGCAATTGGAGATGAAATAATCAAAGTAATTGGGGAGGAAACAATCAAAGCAATTGGGGAGGCAACAACAACCATGGGAGTTGGAACAATAACAATCTAGGTAACTGGGGTCGGGATTTCAAAGGTCCCCGATGTATCAACAACCAAATAACCCGCCTCCATATTTGTAGCAAGGTTATAGCTCTTCCAATAGTGAAATGGGACGGATTAAAAATATGTTCAAGTAAATGATGGAGAAAAATGTTGACTCTGATGCTCAATTGTCCTCCCACAACACGTCTATCCGTAATTTGGAGGTTCAACTTGGCCAAATTTCTCAAGCTTTAAATGTTCGCCCTAATGGGGCACTACCTAGTGATACAATGGTGAACCCGAAGGGTGGGAACAATACGGGGCATGCAATGGTCGTAACAACAAAAAGCGAGAGAGATGGAGTTGCTAGTACCTCAAACCAAAGAAGAGTGGTAGATGATGATGTGTTGGTTCAATAAGATGACATGCCAAGGGGTCCAAGCCAATGAGGTAAGGATCGACATCAATGAAAGTGTGGAGGAGAGATAAGAGGAAGTGAACCCGTCTAGGGAGCACTTGATAGATATACCGGATCCGGTACTGCAAAAGGCCAGGTCACCCTTGCCAAGGCCTCCTCCTCCCTACCCTCAAAGACTCGCAAAGAAAAACAATGATCACCAATTCAAGAAATTTATTGATATGATGAAGAATTTGTCCATAATTGTGTCGCTGGTTGAAGCCTTAGAATAAATGTTGAGATATGCCAAGTTCATGAAGGATTTGGTAACAAAGAAGAGATCAATGAACTTTGAAACAATCAAAATGACACGTCAAGTGAGTGTTATTGTGCACTCCATGTCTCCAAAGTTATAATATCCCGGTGCCTTCACAATCCTGTGCACTATTGGGAGCGCCGATTTTGCCAAAGCTTTATGTGATTTGGGGGCAAGCATTAAATTTATTCCCTACTCTATGTTCAAATATTTGGGTATTGGGCAACCAAGACCCACATCGATGATGCTACAAATGGCAGGTCGGACCATGAAAAGGCCATTGGGGATAATTGATGATGTGTTAGTTCGGGTCGACAAATTCATCCTTCTAGCGGACTTTGTGATCCTTGATTGTGAGGTTGACTAAGAGGTGCCTATTATATTGGGGAGACATTTCTTTGCTACTGGGAAGGCTCTAATTGATGTGGAAGCTGGTGAGCTCACCTTCCGTGTGGGTGATGAAAAAATTGTGTTCCATGTATGCAAATCAATGAGGCAACCAAATAGCACCGAAGTTTGTTTGTTCGTGGATCTAGTGACTGAAGTATTTGTTGATGATATAAGTGTTGTGATGAATGTTGAGGATATCTTCGAAGTTGTGTTGTTAAATCACGACGAGGATGAGAAGGAAAACTTTGTAGAATGTGTCAATGCTTTGCAAGGAAATGGGTCATATACTTATGAGCCCCAAAAACTTTTTGGATCTTGAGAATCAGAAGACTCATCCAATAAAGCCCTCAATCGAGGAGCCTCCAACCCTGGAGTTAAAGCCTTTTCCTTCACACCTCAAGTATGAGTTTCTTGGCCCTTGTTTCACTTTACCTGTTATTCTTTCCCCGTGCTTAACTAACGTGCAGGTGGACTCTACCTTGGAGGTGCTCCAAATGAGGAAGAAATCAATAGGTTGGAAATTGGCGGATATTGGGGTATAAGCTCCGCCTTTTGCATGCACAAAATTATTCTGGAGGAGGATGCCAAACCCTCCGTGGAACATCAATGAAGATTGAATGAAGCTATGAAAGAAGTAATGAATAAGGAAATCATAAAATGGTTGGATGTCGGGGTTGTTTACTCCATTTCCAATAGTTCGTGGACCTCGCCGGTGCAATGTGTCCCAAAGAAAGGAGGCATGACCGTGATAACAAATGACAAAAATGAATTGATCCCCACAAGAACTGTCACCGGGTGGAGAGTGTGCATGGACTATAGGAAGCTCAACAAAGTTACTCGGAAAGACCATTTTCCCCTTCCATTTCTTGATCAAATGTTGGATAGGTTGGCCGAACGTGCTTTTTACTGCGTCCTTGATGGATACTCCGGCTACAATCAGATTCTTATTGCTCCTGAAGACCAAGAGAAGACCACTTTCACTTGTCCTTATGGCACTTTCACATTCTCGCGGATGGCATTTGGGTTATGCAATGCACTAACGACTTTTCAACGGTGTATGATGGCCATCTTCATCGACATGGTGGAGGATTTTTTGAGGTTTTCATGGACGGTTTTTCTGTGGTGGGGAATTCTTTTGAAGAATTCTTGGACAACCTGAATAAGGTATTGGCACGATGTGAGGAAACTAACTTGGTTTTGTATCGGGAGAAGTGTCACTTCATGGTCGAGGAAGGCATTGCCCTCGGTCACAAGATTTCAAATAATGGTATTGAGGTTGATAAAGCCAAAATATAAGTGATATCCAAACTCCCTCCCCCTACTTCTGTGAAGGGAGTGAGGAGCTTTCTAGGTCATGCGAGGTTCTACCGACGATTCATCACAGACTTTTCTAAGGTGGGAAACCCCTTGTGAAAACTTTTGGAGAAGGACGCCAAGTTCCATTTCAATGAAGATTGTATGAAGGCATTCAAATTACTCAAGTATAAGTTGACTGCTACTCCTATTTAGGGGTGTTCATAGTTCAGTTTGGGTCATTTTTTCCTGAAAAAGAAACCAAACCAGGTGAGTCGGTTTTTACAAATACTGGGACCAAAACAAACCAATTAAGTTGTATTTTTATCGATTCGGTTTTTGTTAGTTTTTGTCGATTTTTCGGGTTTTTCGGTTATTTATCAGTTTTTTCTTAAATATGAAACATACACTACCAAACGCATATTCTGGTGACTACATTTTCAACGTAACACTATCAAACCAATTGCTCTTTGAGAAATCTATCATTTACCAAGATAAATTGATGATAACTGAGTCAAATAGTATGAATAATTTAAGTACTCAATTAAAAATCGATCATTTTTAACATGAAACAAACTCTTGTACTCAGCAAAAAAAACTACCAATCAAACTGGAAGGCAAAGAATTAGATTATTATAATAGCAAAGAACTAGACTAAAATTACAAATGACTAATATATACCATAAAAGTTTAGAAACATTATATAAAAACATACATATAAATTGGTGTTATAACAAATTTAAATAGCTACTTTTATTGTCGATTTTTTTTGCTTTTTAATTAAATCCAAAACCAAACCAAATTTAACCGGTTATTAAAATTTAAAGCAAAAACCAAACCAAACCTAAAAAGTATCGGTTTTTTAGTCGGTTTGTTTTAGTTTTCGGTTTTTCGGGTTTTTATGAACGCCCCTACTCCTATTATCACCGCACCAAATTGGAGCTTGCCTTTTGAGCTCATGTGTGATGCGAACAATGTGCCTAGTAAGACCATGAACGAGGCGCAAGTCAACTATACAATGACCGAGAAAGAACTCCTTGCCATTGTCTTTGCCATTGAGAAGTTCTGCCCGTACTTGATGGGTACAAAGGTAATTGCCCATATTGACCATGCGACGCTTCAATATTTGATGAGAAAGAAAGATTCTAAGGCAAGATTGATGCGGTGGGTACTTCTTTTACAAGAGTTTGATCTTGAGTGGGATGTAGCTATGTGGGCATTGAAAAAACTTAATCTTGAGTGGGATGTAGCTGCCAACTTAAGGGTGGAGCAATTGAATGAGCTTGATGAGTTCCGATCCCATGCATATTCAAGTTCGTCCTTGTATAAGGACAAGATGAATTACCTCCATGACAAGTATATCTGGAATAAGGAATTCAAAGAAGGCGATCTTGTGTTATTGTTCAATTCTCAGTTGCGGATGTTTCCGAAAAAGTTGAAATCCAAGTGGAGTAGCCCATTTGAAGTTTTACATGTGACACCCTTTAGTGCTCTAGGTTTGAAAAATAAGAACAATGAGGTGTTTAGAGTCAATGGGCACCGGGTGAAACATTATCTTGGCAAGGTTGATGATGGCCACATTGTGGTGTTGCTTCATTTCAAGTGATTGATGGTAACTTGTGTCGTGCCGCGACGTTAAATCAGGTGCTTCCTGGGAGGCAACCCATGTTTCTTTTCATTTTCTTATTTTTCTTCTTTTTAGATTTTTTGTATTGAGCTAATTGGTTTTGAAGTGAATTGCATGAATGAGTGTGTATTGCAGGTAAAATCTGGAAAAATTGGCCAAGTATGGATTTCATGCGGACCGCACCAAAATATGTGGACCAACAGAAGGGTCCGCATCTGCACAATTCCTTGTGCGGCCATACAACTGGGCACCCAAAAATGTCAACTCACTGAAGTTGGTTTTGCAGAAAAAGGGCCATTATGCGGCCGCACTCAAAAGTTTGCGGACCGCACAGGGTTATGCGGCCGCACTCATTTTTGTGCAGACTGCACATCATTTTTCACCCCATGTAAGGAGTGCGGACTGCACTCATAAATATGCGGCCGCACTCAGGTAAATAGGGATATTCACCACTATTCACACTTTACGTTCTCTAAACTTCCAAGGCCTATAAAACACTGTGCAATCCTAAAAATTGTTCCACAATTACACTCATTTATCCAGCTATATTCCTACTTGCATCATCCACTACTGGTGTGTTCAATTCATGTAGATTTTGTTCATTTTTCTGAATTTTTATTTTTTATTTCTTTGAGTAGTTTAGTTAATTTTAGGCACAAAAATGTCAAATGTGCTTAGTTTGTGCTTCAAAATCATGTGGGTAGTTACATACATGCTCATTAGGGACTGGGTAGGCCAATAATTGTGTCAATTTGTGCACACCATGCTTAATCTTTGAAATTTTGGCAAGAACCCTAACTTCAATGCCGATGCAATTCAAATTGCGGGACCGCACACATTTTTGTGCGGTCTGCATAACTGGCAAAAAGGGGTTTTAGATATGGTTGAATTGTGTGGACCGCACTCAAAATTTGGCGGTCCACAAAAAAAGTGCGGCCGCATAAAAAAAGTGTGTGTTCCGCACTCTAAACTTTAGAGAACCAGTAATTTTAGTTTGGGACTTGTGCGACCGCACTCATAATTGTGCGGTCCACACTCGATGTTATGCGGACGCAATCCCAAAGTGTGTGGTCCGCACTAGCCAGTCTGCGGCCGCACTCAGATTTGTGCGGATCGTACCGCCTCATTATTGACTGCTTGTCTGCAACTGTGCTTCAACTGTTTTCTTTGCTTCTAATTCAACTGACAAATGTAACTTGTATTGGAGACAATAGTTAGATCCCGCGGCAGAGGTGATTCATCAAAAGAGAGGGATGATCCCTCCCAGGGCCGAGGTCGAGGCAAGAGTAACCAACCACTAGCCATTCAGAAAAAAATAAGCAAGAAAGCAATTGCAAACAGAGTACCTGAGTCCTTGGACACCAGTGAATATGCCCCGTCTAGGGAAACCTCAGAGGGTCACTCTATGGAGGTCCAGCCTGAACCTCAGCTCCAACCACCTCAACCCACTGGGCGCTATAACTGTGCAATGAGCCTATTGACAGTTCCTCCGCTAAGTCTGAGACGGGAAGCCAGGGTTCCGAGCCCTTCTCTTAACCTACCCCTACGGTACCTATTGAGATAGATGATGATGATGTCTCATATGACGGTAGAGAGGGTGACACTCGTGTGGTGGTCTTGAAAGGACAAAGATGAAGGAAATGTGGGAGGATAGATCCGTCAGCTTGATAATGTTCAACAGATTCAGGGAGTTGTGGCCAAAAAGGTCGCTCGCACTGGAGCGACAATACTTGATGAAGGATTTGGATATTCATAATCCAAATGTCCTTAGGCAATTCCAGGAATGAAAGGGGTGGAAGTGGTTCACTCACCCAATCTTAGATACAAATGAGTATTTCGTTAGGGAGTTCTACGCCAACATAGCTCATCTCAAGGGAAACAAAAGTGACAAATTTGAAAGTTCAATTTGATGCCCATACTTTGAATAATTATGTGGGTTTTGAGCAAGTGGAAGCGATTTAGTATTTGGAGAAATTAGCTTTGGCCGAAGCAACTCGCCCTTGGCTAGCTGAGATTTGGGTGCCTCAAGACCACCACCATCATGGATCACATCAGGAGTGACAATTATCCGGGCCACCCTCAACTTCAAAGCTAAAGGGTGGCAAACTTTTGTGTGCAAGAGAATTAATCCAAGCCTGAATGAGAACAACCCCACACTTCCCCGAGCAGTTATGATGGCCTCTATTATGGTGGGGTACTCGATCAATGTGGGTGCTATAACTTCAACCAGAATCACATTGGCGGTCCATAAGAATGAAAAGTCCTATCACTTTCTAAGCACCCTCATAGAGTACTTCAATGATGCAAAGGTGGAGCCAAGGCCATATGACACAAAGGTAAAAACTAAGAATATTTTTTCTTGGTATCATTGCAGGTATAGACAATCTAAAGTTCAACGGGATGGACACTATCACAGCTGGCCAGACTGACGAGCCAGCAGTGGTAGGTTCAGAGGCTGCTGCTGAGCCATCTTCATCTCCCGTGCCTACCACAACAGCTGGTTCTTCCTCCGGGACAACCGCCATGCCACCACCACCATCCTCTAGGCCTCACATTTCAGTTCCAATGCCATCCTCATCTACATATCCTTTCACTGCGTTGCGAGTCTCCCAGGCTTTGATGAGCCTCAACAACTGGATGCAGATAACCACTTCTAAGCTGTCTGACATCTCCAGTACTATTGCAGTATAGTCCTCAACTCCTGCAGTGCCGCAGGTACCCCCGTTAGTGGTGGAAACTTTGAAGAAGACTTTGGACAACCAGAAGACTATCATGGACACTTTGGTAGCTCAGGGGGTGCTATTGAGGAGTTGGCCAAGCAAGTGCAGAAAATGAGAAAGTCCTAGGCTTTGAAGAAGACAGTGGAAAGTTTGAGACAAGTGGTGAAGAAATTAGCAGCAGCAGGTGACTTGCCCTTTGACCTATTGATGTAGATAGATCCATCAGTACCGACTGATCCAGCAACACCATCAACGGAGGCTATCCAGTCTGATGAGCCGGATCTCACTGCCCCTAGTGCTGAGGAGATTCTCCGGAGCTCAGCAACCCTATGGTCCGTCGGCCCGGAGATGATGATATACAGTTACAGGAGACCGAGGCTGGCGATATTGCTAGTCACCCCGAGACCGCATAGGGAGTTTTCTTTACTCTCTACCCTCTTATGTTTTGTTTTGATAAGCATTAGGGACAATGTTTTCTCTTTTTCTCGGGGGTTGTCTATTTTGATATTTTGATGATTTGGATGACTGTCTATGATATTTGATCACTTTTTTGGGCCTATAATAACTTAAATACTCTTTTTCCTTCTTCTTTTATCTTTACTTTATTCCTCATTATGTATATAATCAGTCCTATTGTATATATTCATTTGGTTTACCTTTAGTAGTTTATTTCATAGCTTCTTCATTTTGCTTTCCCAATAGTATAACTTATTAACTACTTTATTATCTTATTTTTGATTTGTTAACTTCTTCTTATGTTTTAACGAACAATAAGCCTTTGATTTTCTTAATTCCATGATTCTTTTCAAAGGTGGGTCTTGTTTGAACTGGGTGGATCTTCCCAACGATGGATGGTGTGACAACCTTCTTAAGGGAATGAGTTAGTTTATGATGTTTAGGTAAAAACAAGTAGTGTAATGAATAAATAAGAGTCGAGCATGTTTCATTTGGTACCAACACACTTAACTATGCGATTATGGTTAAAAACAAGTTTGTATAGAAATAAGTCTAGTTAGTGACCTTGTGAATCTTGTGTTGACTTAGGCAACCATCAGATAGTTTAGTTGAACCGTAAAGATTTTCAATCTTGAGTGCGGTTGTTGTGGGCCCTCGACTTCTTTCTCTTTAACAATCCGGTTGTGTGAGAGGTGAGGTGTTTCGTTACTAGTCCAAGTACCTGTGCGAATGGTCTAGAAATTGCCACAAATGCGTTTCTAGGTTGAATTCCAAGTTAGCTTGGCTTGTGAAGTGATGTAGGCCCTCCTTGGCCCATTTTGAAACCTTGCATGGCCCACCAATGATATCATCCTTAGTAAACCCTTTTGAGCCTAAAGCCTTTCTTTTTAATAACCACATTACAAGCTTTTAACCGATTTATAGTGACCCTCTCTTGGCACCCGACTTTTCTTTAACACTCATGTGATTCAAATGGCAAGAACATAAGTTTGAGAGAGAGACGAGGAGTTTAAAGATGGTTTAAAGGCACAAAAAGACAAAAGAAATGAAAAAGAGGAAAAGGAAAAGAAAAAGAAAGGAAGAACAAAGAAAAACACAAAAAGAAAGTGAATAATGTGAAAGGGTTGAAATGATGCAAAAGAAAGAAAAAGTGCAAAGCATTGAGAAAGCAAAGAAGGAGATCGTAAATAGCATGACAAAGAAAGAGTGATATCAAGTATCTCTGATCCCCCTAAGGGAAAAGAAAATGACTCAAAGAGTCGGCAAGGTATGGGCCAACAAGAGAATATGAAGTTCTAAAGGAAAGATGAACCGATTCCTATCCGATATTACCCTCCTTAATCCAAAAGCCTTCATTGCATGCCGAAAAAGCCTTACATGATTTCAAGTCGAGCAAACTTATATTAGTGGTGATCTACATGAGGGGCAAGCATATGGTACTTAAAGCCGGGCTTGTGATATTCTTTTGAGAGTGATGAGCGAGTCTTCCTCGAGTCATTGTTTGACATTTTTCATTCATGATGAATTGAGTCGGAAAGTATATGAGGAGGAGTATGGGATCCACAACGACTTGCATGAAAATGCGAGCTTCCTTGGTGAACAAAGTTAATCCTCGATGCTCAAGTGTCACATTATAGCCATTTGTGCTTCAATTTTCAAATCATAGGCTTGTTAATGATTCATGAGTACGTGGGTAATTGTTGGTCCCAATTGACTTGTGTTTTCACTCAACTTAGGCCAACTAAAATATCCCTTTTTCTAATAGAGGTGGAATTGCCTTAATTACATGAGGACAAGCAAAAGCTTAAGTTTGGGGGAGTTGATAAGTAGAGATTTTGACCTATTATTTACTCTCTTTACTTGTGTTTTAGCTCGAAAATGCTTAAATTTATCCCCGAGAACTAATGAATTGAGCTTTCTTGCAGGAATATTGGGAAACGAGCCAAAAAGTGAAAATCAACTCAAAAAGGAGTCAAAGTTGGGCAAGGACAAAAGTAGGGCAAAAGTGCTTAAAGTGCGGACCACACAATACTATGTGCGGCCGCAAACAATGAAGGATCCCTGTCAAAATAGCTTCAGAGTATGCGGACTGTATAATGTTGGTGTGGCTGCAGAAGAGAGATTCAGAAAGTTGGGATTTTGAGTAATTGAAGGTATGCGGACCGCACCATTATTGTGCGCCTGCAATAGCAAAAGCGCGGATGCAATCACTAATATGCAGACCACATAGGAAAAGATTCAGAAAGCCTTGAAGTGATGATGTGCGGACCACATGAATATTGTGCGATCGCAGAAGCTAGTGCATGGCCGCACTCACAAATGTGCGGTCTGTAAAGTCAATTCCACATCCCAGTTCAAGCCAAGTGTGCGGTCGCACTCAAAAATGTGCGGTCCGCACAACTTAATGAAGTGCGACTGCATCAAAATTTTGTGCGACTGCAGAAGGCCCAGTTGACCAGTCAAGCTCAGAGTGCAGACCGCACTCAGAATTATGCGGCCACACAACCTCTGCGTGGGCATTTTTACCATATATCTTCAGCTTAGTATAAATAGGACTTTTTGTCATTTTTAGATTAAGTCTTGTTTTAGAGAGAACCTGTGCCATTTTTTACTGCTTTAAGTAGTTTTGTACTAAATGTGTCTCCAAACATTAGATTTCTTCCAATATTTAATTATTATGTATGTTATCTTTTTTTCTTTTTTAATTTCTGCATTTGTTATGAGTAGCTAAATTTCTAGCTAGGGTTATAAACCCCAGTGTGGGTATTTAATGGGTGTTTAATTTAGGGTTTGTTTGTGATTGAGTTAGTGATATCTAGCCTAGTTCTTGCTTGAAATCAAGAATTAATAGTTGCAAACATTGATTCATGCCTAGTTGAATTAGTCTCTACTTGAGAATGAGGACTTAGTCTAGGAAAAACTTGGCTAACAAGAAATTGGGGTGAACTCAAGAAATCGATTGCCTAATTAAAGGGCTGAAAATAGAGATAGTAAGACCCAACTTGAGATATTGTCACTTGTTTTGTGCAATACCCGTTTTGACTTGAGAATTCCAAAATGGGTAAAATCACTCGAACTACCGAGAGGTATAGAGTGAGTAATCGAGTGTGATAGATATATTACAACCCTGACAAATCAAACTTTCCCTAGAGTTTACAACCCACTAGGTAACCATATAGGTGGAAGTCACGACCGAAGACCCTTTTAGCCCTTTCAAGAATGAAGGCCCGCGCGACACTCGGCGTTAACACTCCCAAAATTGAAAAATAGCTCAAACCAAAAATATTGTCTTTTTTAGTTTTCTAATTGCAAACAATATAACAAGGTAGAAGTAGAACAACAACCAATATTGTTGAAGTGTAATTTAGGCCAAAACATACATTCACGCTAAATATATACATAATCCCTATTCTAACTCCCTGAGGATTCGATCCCGACCTTTGTTGGGTTTATTATTGCATCGACCGCCTCACTACCTAGTTGTGGTATGAGTTTGGGCGAGATCATGAGGCACACCTTAAACTTTAAAATGAACTCAAGATGGTAAATTTTAGTTTGTGTGTTGGACTTGAAAGAAATAGACAACTTCAGGAAGATCTAAGTAGAGTTTAAAATGACCTAGATAAATCTACATAGCAAGTATGTTATTATTCATGATAACTAGCTTTGTACTAATTGTGGTAACACTGGTATTTTAAAGATTCTTGTAAAGCTAGATTTCAGTCCCAAGTTTTTGTTGAAAAAGTATCTAATGCTAGGGAACCTGGTTTCTTACAATAAAAACGTGTGATGCCTGCTTGGACAAGAAGAAATTTAATTCATCTTTTTCCTCACTACAAGGGACCCTTTGGGTCATAAGTCTAATCTTTAATTTCCTTGTGCATGGAGCAGTAAAAGGAAGCATCCAAAGATGGTATATAGATAACAACTGCTCTAAACACATGACTGAACATTGATGATTTCTTTTCACTCAAAGCCCTGCAAGGTGGTAATGTATCCTTTGAAAATGATAAAAAAGATACATTGTGGGAGTTGGAAGAGTTGGGAAGACACTCACTCACTCAATTGAGAATGTCTGTTATGTGGATGACCTGAAATACAGACTGTTGAGTGTTTCTCAGATTTACGAAAAAGGAAACAAAGTGGAGTTCTTATCAAAGTCTTGCACAATCACTATTTTGTGATTGGTGAAGTGGTTCTGATAGCAAAAAGATTCAAAAAAACATCTATGGCGTTGACTTTGAGACCTTAAACAATGGCGATCATAGGATTTTGAGTGTTGTTGAGGACGATGCCAATTGACAGTGGTGTATGAAAAAGTTTTTGGGCTGAGACAGTGAACACTATCTGCTATTCGATAAACATGTGCATGATCATGTTCCTCTTATACAAGACCTTGTTGATACCCAATTTTTTCTCATATTTCTCAACAATACATATACACCTTCAACATAGTGCATGAGCATCAACAATTATTTTTTCATAATTTTCTAAAGGGTTTTAATCAATTTATTCCTTCATTCTTATTATATGAATAATTATTAATTGCATTTTTCAAATAATTTTTATGATGATTACCATTTAATTTTTGTTTATATCCATATTAAGCTTTAAATATTTTGATGTATTTATCATAATTATATTTTCATCTTGAGGCTAAAATTGCTTATTTTGCAATAATAGCCCATATATATGCATAATTACATTATTTATACAAAAAGTGACTTTTTAAATTTTTATAATGTTAAGTAATTATTTAAAATCATTTTCATGCATAAACGACATTTTTATTATTTATTAGTTATTTTTTTTATAAATCATTTACTGATTTATTTGGGTATTTAAAATCTAGCCCTTTTTCTTAATTAATCTCGCACATATACACTACCCATTACCCAGCCCGATACCCCAATAACCAATACCCAAATACCCGTTAACCCAAACCCATACCCGTTTAAAACCCCGACCCAATCCCCTTTTAAATCATAGTCGTTGATCTCTGAAGATCAACGGCTCAAACACCTCCATCCCTTTTTAATTAACCCATCCGCCATAACCCTAAATCATTTACACCTACCCACCGTCTCTATATACTCCCGCTCTCATCTTCTCCCCCTCCCTTCTCAAACCCTAGTGTCGTCAAGCAAACCTCCCTAATTCTAAACCCCTAATGGAATCACTCGTTGATTCCTTACCTTATTTTGCCCCTCTTCCTGACCAGTGTTGGTTGATTTCCCAATGCACACGCAAGTGTACGTGGTCGATAAGTAATATAGGAATTGAA
>MDKJ01094846.1:0-15988 GCA_005239525.1 Nicotiana knightiana | reverse complement strand
CCAAAGTTGTAATTCAATAGAAATTCTTTTTCACCAAAACCATGTTCAAGTCCTTCCGATCGATTGGCAAACATGTTTAAAGTTAGAGGATACAGTGTCGAATCTGGTGCAAGAAAATGAGAGAAATAAAATGAGAGAGTCTTGCTAGTGAAAACTCGCAAAGAGCACTACAAGGCGACGGTAAGCAGAGAAATCAAAAATGAGAGAGTCTTGATTAGTGAAAACTCGTAAAGAGCACTACAAGGCGATGGTGAGAAGAGGAATGAGAGAGGTTAGTTAGTGAAAACCCGCAAAGGGAACCACTAATCGAAAAAGATAATGGGCCACTGACATGGACACAGTCCGGGGCAAGATTTCTCAATCTCTAGGTGATTGTTGTGATGAATTATTGGAAGTCGGACGGTTTACACGGATCAGGCATCCAGTCCAAAAGGCATGTCATGTTCATTAAAGTCTGCATGCACTCCAAATAAGTCCTTCCTTCCTTTCCTCGAAAGGGATACCTTTCGTTTAAACTTATTATCCATTTTGTCATTTATTATTTCTCAATCCCTTTCAGTCTAACTCTATTCCCGAAATAAGGCAAAGAAAGGATGGCAAAACTAGTTTACAGGGTTCACATTTGACGCGAGCCAACATACAAGGGGCACCAAGCCTCACCAGTGACATCAAGTCGATCCCGACTGACCACAATGGCTGATGCTGTAAACACAACTCTTGAAAGGAGAAGATCCAAATCAAAATGCCTATGAAGGAAATTGGAGTGAAAGGCTAATTCCCACGTGGCTAACCCTCTTGGAAAAGTCAGAAAAGTCGAAGAGCTCAAGGTGCTTTAAATGAAAGACATGGGAAATACGTGAAATGGAAGGCCGATAAAGGCGAAGTAAAATTTGAAAGGTTAAGTCTCACGAGACTAACCGGTACGTCAGAATTTGAGGGGCCAAAAATTACCCCTGATACTCCGGAAATCCAAAAGAGAAGAAAATGAAAGGCCTACAAAGGCAGAATAAATTTAAAATGTTGGATCCTACATGACCGGTCACCATGACGAAATCTTGAAAGCTAGGGTCCCCGAGCTTAGAAATAAAACCCAATCCCCAACAAGCAAGCAAACAGTTAAGATTTTCGTCAAAGAGGATGAGATATGGAACCCCAAAGTACAGAAGCTCAAAAGATGTGGACTGCTCGAGACAGATTGAAGTCACAAGCTATGCATGTCTATTCTTGATTCGAAAAGCTGAAGAAGTTTGAATCAGCACCTGCAAGTAACAAGCATCATGATTCAGATCGAAGTTTGTTTAAAGAAGCATCCAATACTCAAGATCGAGTTTCAGAATACTCATAGATAGGAATCTTGTAACTCGTATTTGATAGGTTTAGTTTAGTCTATTTCATTTTGATTTTGGTGTAATAAGGATCTCAGCAAGAAGTAAATAGTAGAAACAACAGTGAAATCACAACTTCCCGGTAGTCCCAGCTACCAAGGATATGTAGGCAACCTTGAAGCAGGTTCGGTCAAACTTTTAAGAAAAAACTTCACTTGGAGTGTTTGAACAGATAAAAGTTGTTTATAACCGCTCACTTTATCTTTGCCTGAAAACTCTTTGTGTTTCCGAGCAAAGAGGGGCAGCTGTGAGCATGTAATTTTTCACCTACTAAATACTCCTACAAAATTAGATAAGTAAATTAATCTTATAGATTTTTTTGAATTTTTAGTGATTAATTGTGAATTGTTTTGCATGTGCATATTCATAATTCGTCTTTTTTTTTAAAAATTATTTAAAACTGCATAATTCGGTGCACAATTATTATCGAGGAATTATAAACTCATTCTTTGTGATTAATTGAATTGAATAACAAAGGAATAATGATTATTTGAGGTGATGTAGTTTTGATAACTAATTGCTAAAAATTAATTATTTTTTATGGATTTGGATTTAATTAGGAATATTAAAATTAATTAATAAATAAAAAATTAAGTTAGAATTAATCACTACACTTTTCTATTAAGTGTTTGATTTAATTAAATGCTAATTAGTTAGATTAGTATCGACAAAATTAGGCCTAAAATAGGACCCGGGCCAAGAAATACCCAAGCCCAAACCTATCTCTACACTACTCCAATCACCAGGCCCAATTAAGCACTTACCCTGCCGGCTCCCCCCCCCTCCCCCGCCCCCCTTCCCCACCAAAACGACTCCGTTTCACCCTACAATCCATCCCAACCGTTGATTAAAATAAATCAAACGGTTGGGAACCTACCACAAACCCCACTATAAAACTTTCCAAACGCTCCCCCCCTCATTCATTTAGAAGCCTCACACCCCCATCCCATTCATCTATCTCTTCTATCTAACCCAAACCCTAGCCGCCCTAGAATTCCGCCGCCCGGAAGTCACCTACCGGTGCGGACGACCTCTAAAACACCCCTAACTTTAACCGTATGACACTCTCCTCACCCTCAACCCCATCCCACCATTGATTTCCCCAAACAAACATCAAATTTCGAGTAATTTCAGATCTAGAATACTGAAAAACCTAAAGGTCCATATACGACCAATTCATAGATGTCTAATGGCTCTCACCTACATGAACCGATAGCTCTCATCGAGGGCTATTGATTTATGTGGGTTTGAGTCATTTTCAAACCCTCTGGAGTCCGGCAAAGGTCCGGCAACCTTCATTTTTTCCGGCCAAGTCCTTTAAACGGGTATCTCCTCTCCTCTCGACTGCTTTCTATGCTCCGTTTCAACAAAATCGTGTTTAAATCACTGATTCTTTTGATTTTGTTTTTCTGTTTTGTATTATTACTTTGTCTCTGACTGTTATTAAAGCTATGAATTATTCTGATTAGGTTCATATTTTTCTTTCTTTGTTCTCTCATTTTTCATGAATTAGTTGCGACGATTCTCTTTTTGTTTAATGCTGCCAAATAATTAGCAATAATGTTTCTTGACGATCATGTCTATATGTTAGTTGGATTCACCACTATGTGCATTATGTCTTCAATCTACAACCTTGTTTGATTAATTGATTTGTCAATATACCATTTTAATCAGCATGTCAGCCTGTAGAATTTACTATTTCTTTCCTTAGTCATGAGTATTTATATTGATTAATTGCTTAGTGATCCATTTGATCGATTAATTAGGCTAATACTTAGTTCTAAACCAGTGTATGGTCATAATTTAACCTAGATTTTTCAATACTAATTTAGTTAATAATAATTTCGTAAAATAACTTGTTTAACTAGTTTAACCTAGGTTGATAATCCCTTCAACAATTAACCAAGTCCTAAAGTATGTCCAAGATAATTAATTTAGGGATAATTAACTAAAACAAATCCTCTAAGCTAGGCTTAATGATTAGTTAAGTCCCTGATTTTAGTAATTAATTAGAATAAATCAGTTAACCTAGGTTAACTAGATTGACTTAATCAATTAACCTTTATCTAGTTTAACTCAACCATAGTTAAGAACAACTAATAAGGTGACGAAAGAACATAACTAGGGTTAACTAACCAAAGTTTAAATAATAACACAAGTGAGTTAAACCTTGATTACCCAATGGTAAATTCAGGGACTCCAAAGGGTACATTAGGTAACTCAGTTTAGGAAATCAGATTTTTAAGGTTAAAAGGGTATTTTCTAAAGAGAAGGTTCTAAAATAAAGGCAGTTGTCCCAAAGATAAGGTTGACAGCTGCCCTATGTACTATTTTGTACTATTTTTACATATTCTGGACTGGCTTTTTGAACCTTTTTGCCTGCTGAAAAATCTGGATAAAGAAATTTCATATACACACACACAGTAGAAATCCTATATAGAAAGAACACTCGATTTAGGTATAGAAATATTTGGAAAAAAATATCGTTTTCCTCAGTCTTGGTACTCTTGGACTTGGGTGGTAGCTGATTGCTTTTTCTGGGTTTTAAAAAGTTTATCCGGTTGAAATATGTTTTTCTTGCTGGTCTCGCTTCAGTTTCAGGTTTTTCAAGCTCTCACTTTCTGGGTTTCTCTACTGCTGGTCTTGTTGCTTGTTAGTTGCTGTATTGATCTCCAGTTTTTAGCATCTGACCTTTATTTGGTCAATTTTTCTACTGTTTTACTCTTAAAAAAGGTATGTATTACCTCTTCTTGTTCTCCATGAAATGCTGGATTGGAAATCTCTTCTTTTACTCATTGCTTAAGCTAGCTATTCTTGATAAATAATGTTGTTTCTTCTACTTTACGTAAATGTGGTTTTATAGATATTTTTAGCATGATAATGAACCTGTTAGTGTGACAACTGTATTGATATCAGTATTTTTTTGTTGGTATATGTTGTTTAATGACTGTGTAGTAAACATTCATAGTTCCGAATAATAGAACAAGCTGCACTAGGATGATTGAATCTGGCCTTTTCTATGATCAGATTCTTTCCCTAAGAATCCTCAAAATATGCTTTCAATTGAATCTTTTTGGTCAATAAAGAGATTCAACAAGCAAGTCTCTAGATAGGTTAGTGTTAGAACTAGGGTAGATGAGTTTGACTTGTTGATAGTCAAATTCACCCTATTGTAGTGCATAAACACTAGTTGGTTGAAGTTTACCCCTCAAAAAAGGGTATAAAGTATGTAGTTAAGAAGGGCACCAGGGTGAGGAATTTTAACCCTTGAGTGGTAAAATTCATCCCCTAAAATGCCTATATAATTAAAATACCATTTAGTTTAGAATTTTGTAAATGTTAGCACTAAGGTAGATGAATTTACTCTTTGATATTCAAATTCGTCCCATAACAGTGCATAAGCAGTTATTTAACTTGCTGAAATTGTCCTTTCAAAGAATGTAAAGTGGATAATCAAAGGCTCACTAGAGGAAAGAATCTGGAATCCTTCATTATGATCAGATTTATCCTCTTAAAATGCCTAAATAATCAAGTTAAGTAACTAATATGAACTAAAGATCCCAAGTGTAAAAATGACAAGTCCGGAGGTGAGTTGATCCTTTCATGATCACATTCACCCTGAGAAAGTGCATAAATAATTCTACCAGGTAAAATGGTTTGAACACAAGCATTATTAGAATCAAAGCTGACCTCTCAATGGTTCTTTTGGTTTTGGTAGTTGCACAACACTCAATCAACTGGGGTGTTTACAGATTACAAAGGAAGGCACAAGTATATGTAAAAATTTCTTTTTTTAGCTTTCCATTTTTCTGTAAAGTGTATTTAGATGGCAGTAGTCTATATTGATTTTCAGAATCGTGTAATTAAAGACTGGACTGTATACATTTGAAATCTGTTTAGTATTCATATTGGGTTTTGTTTTTCTTTTTTTTTCTTTTTTTCTTTTTTAGAAAGGGGCTTTTTTTTACTAAATTTACAATCCACCTTCCTGTCTCCAATATAGCATGACAACAGTAGAAATGGAGTGAATATTTAAGCTAGCATATATATGATTTTATAAACATTTGCTGCTTTGAAAAATGGTTATTCCGATTTTAGTTATCATCAATATAAGGTAAAGTTAATTACGCCTACTTCATTTCCCACCTAGTAAACTTTCTGAAATCAACGTATGTAACATATCCTTTACAAATGAATTGAAATTCTGGTGATGCATGGTCATGTTCAAACTGGTAAAAGAAACTATAGATTAGTTCTAGACTACAAATTCAAACGCCTAGTGTTCATGTTTTACATCCTGCATCCTTGAAAGTCTTGTGATTTACTTGTGCTCAATTTGGCAAAACTTTGGATGCATATGAGTGTAGTTTTTCCCAAACAATGACAACCGAAAATAACACTAAAAATGCAGATTCTAACTATCGTTGTTAAGTACAAATGTTCATGTTATGCTTATCCCTAGTAATGTTAGTTCAAACAATACATATAATTTCCGGTTAACTAGACACAATTATGATTGGCCAAAAGAGTTAAAATAATTTGGGGCTAAAATATGGCCATAGCCCAAAGCATGTTATCTTTAGGCTATTGAACATCATTTTAGGCAATCCTAGGTAGAATGAATACCCTTACTTTGAAATTTGACAAAAATCGATCATTACCTCAAAATTACCTTAAACTACACTGCGGAGTGGCAACTCATGCCCCCGACCCTCAACTCCAAACAATTCATAAAAATGCACATAGCAACCACGGGTGCATTTCATGTGACGTGTTTGTCGTCTCAAAAACAACAAATGCACGCCATCGTGATTTGTTTAAGATTAAATCCATAAACATCCCAATTGATCTTAAAACCAAAATGCTCCTTCAAGTAGAAAACATATGGAATAATCAAACATCGCCTCAAATAGGCATTATAAAACCGTCATGACCATATTCTTGACTACGTAATCTACATTCGGGTGCGACAACTCATGTCCCCGTTTTCAACTTCAAATTATAATAAAAATTACATGTTGTAATTCCAGGTGCATTTCATGTGGTGTAGTTATAATATGTCCTAAAAAAATCAAACAAGTGCATGTCATCGTGACTTGTTTCAAGATAAATCCATAAATACTAAAAGCGGTTAAAAAGTAAAAAGGCTAAATGCACAATAAGTTTAAGATATGTAAATAATTAGATAATAGGCAAAATATTAATAGTTAAGCGACTGCTAGAACCAGGGAACTCGGGAATGCCTAACACCTTCTCCCGGGTTAATAGAATTCCTTACTCGAATTTCTGATCGCAGACAACTTAAAACAAAGTCAAAATTTTCTCGATTTGGGATTTTTTTAAAAATAAAACGGTGTCCCGGAACTTCGTCAAAAATCCGGGTGGCGACTCTGAAAACTAAAAAATAAATCCCAAATCTGAATAATGTCGCTTTAATCGGAAAAACTCCCGTATTACCCTTTATTTATCGAGGTAGTGAAAAAGGAGGTGTGACAGCACCAATTCACCAGAAAGAAAAAGAAAAAAATTGAAGAATGCACTATATATGAGAAGTCCTAATCTCCTTTGGAATCACATGACATTAGAACGAAAGAATTGTTATTACATGAATGGAGACAACCTCAATCATGGATATTTATATGTTTGGGGAGATGTAAAGGTTTATTATAACTGACATGGAATTATAATGCTTAACGGAATCCAATAAATAAAATACGTGGAGAGTCTTTAAGGTGTGTTTATGGGTTCTTTAATACAACACATTAGTGAAAGAAATAGGAGGAAAACCCAAAAAGTTTGAGAAAAAAGCTAAATGGTAAATATAGTCAAAGAGAGGTGTCCAGTCATCTTTTCTTTTCCCTGAATATAAAAATATATAGATTTCAGGACAAAATAAGATGTTACGATCTATTTTTACCCAACCGAAAGGCGTCGTGTCGGCACCTAGCCGCTATGACTATGTAAGACTAATAACATTGAAATAACCAAAAAATAAAGAATAATTAAAAAACCAACTATGCTTCAAAATTACTATATAAAGGTAAAATGTTGCTCGGCATATACATGTAAAGCCAATTTACCAATTATACACATCACTTCCCAATATCTGGAACCATGAGCCACAAGCTCTACGAAATCTATCTACAACCTGTTATACAAGAGTCTAAGAAGTATAGGAGGAAACAAATAAAGATAGACGGGGACTCCAAGGTTCTGCGGACGCGAGCAGATATACCTTGAAGTCTCTGGTGGCTATTGTGCTGACTAATACAGAGGTAGACGAGAAGTACCTGGATCTGTACATGAAAACATGTGCAGGAAGGGCATGAGTACACAACAATGATACCCAGTAAGGGCCAAGCATAACCTCGATCGAGTAGTGACGAGGTCAGGCCAGGACCCCACTAGTATAAATATAATGAATTAAATAAGTAATAAGTATATATTACAATAAATTAATTACGAAAATCTACTGTAAAAGAAGTCAAGAAAATCCCTCAGTAAAGAGAAGGAATAACAATAGGGGGATCTCCCGGGATACCGTCCCGTAGTTCCAAAGTAAATATGCAGTACAGAGGATCTCCCGGAATACGTCTTTAGTCCCAAAGTAAATATGGAGTACATGGGGATCTCCCGGAGTACGTCCGTAGTCCCAAGGTAAATATGTTGTGCTGGGGGGTCTCCCGGAATACGTCCGTAGTCCCAAAGTAAATATGTAGTGCTGAGGGATCTCTCGGAATGCGTTTCGTAGTCTCAAAATAAATATGCAACTCAACCAACAACACAACAGTTATAACAGTGGAAACTACTGTTTAGGCTAAGTTCAAACCAAGGAAAAACAGGAATTTCACTAAACATGCTGCACAAAATTCAAATAGACAGTCAAAACACGTAGGAATTATTTTCTAACCTAGACAAGGTAATTATATATGCTAGTGTAGTTCAGACAAGGCAAAAACATGTTATGATTTAGTGAAAGTAGAGTTTTACAACAAATAGTCCGTGTACGTACTCGTCACCTCACGTACACGTCACTCATATATCAAACAATACCAATATCCTAAGGTGAAGTTCCCCCACACAAGGTTAGGCAAGCCACTTACCTTGAACCAAGCTCAAATTAATCTGAAGTTATACTCTTGCCACGAGTATCCAACTCCGTATGGACCAAATCTAATCAAATCAATTACATAACGTAAATACAACTACAGGTAACTATGTTAGCTAATGAATTCGAAGCCACGACAAGAAAATAGGAAAAACACCCAGAAAGCCTCCCCGGTCCCACGTCTCGGAATCGTGTAAAAATCACAAATTACAAACACTCATGAGTCTAACCATACAATATTTACTCAAATCCGATACCAAAAACTCGATAAAAATCCAAAAATTCGGCCTAACAACTTTTCTCAAATTTTCGCTAGTTTTCACCCCAAATACGAAATTAAATGATAAAATTAAGCATGGGTTAGTGGGAATTAATCATAAAGGAGTTAGGAATCGTCACCCAAAAACTTCCTCCGAAAATCTCTCCAAATTTCGCCTTCTACCGAGCTCTGAATCGAATTTTGTGATACGAACTCAAACCCTCGTTTTTAAACTTTAAATCTGCCCAGTTATTTCCTTAATCGCAATCGTGGAACACCCTCGCGATCGCGAAGAAAAACTTCGTTGCCTCATAATTTTACTCTGTGTGAACGCGTAACTCCCCACACGAATGTGATTTAATAACTCCTCAGACCTACGCAATCGCGATTGACCTCACGAGACCGTGAAGAGCAACACCCAACTACACTGCTGCCTCATTTCTTCTTCTCAAACGTGGACTAGTCCACGCGTTCACGATGTATAACCTGATGATCCTACGCGATCACATCCCAGTTTTGGCGAACGTGAAGAGTTAACTCAACTGGTCTCCCAAATGCTCTACGTGATCGCGATGAAGGAAACCAGCTGCATAACACCAGCAAAAACTACCAACTCCCTAAGTCTAAAAATTACCCGTTGAGCATCTGAAACACACCGGAGGCCCCCGGGACCTCAACCAAACATACCAATCAATACTAAAACACCGTACGAACCTAGTCGAGCCCTAAAATCAAATCAAACAATGCTAAAATCATGAATTTCCCTCCAATCAAAACTTTAAGCACTTGAAACTTCAAAATTCTACAACCGATGCCGAAACTAACCAAACTACATCCGATTGACCCCAAATTTTCCACACGGGTTATATTCAACACCACAGACCTACTCCAACTTTCAGAATCGGATTTTGACCGCGATATCAAAAATTCCACTACCAATCCAAAACTCCAATATTTCGACTTTCGCCATTTCAAGCCTAAATGAGCTACGGACCCTCAAAACACATTCCAGACACGCCTCCAAGCCCAAAATACCCAACGGAGCTAACGAAATCTACAGAATTGCACTCTGGAACCGTCTTCACATAGTTCTGACTAGGATCCAAGTTCTAAGTCTTAAGCTCTCATTTAGGGAGTAAGTGTCCCAAATTACTCTGAAACTCAAAACAAATCGTCCCGACAAGTCACAATAGCATAAATATATATGGGTAAAAAACTTAATAGGGGTTCGAGGCTCTAACTATCAAAACAATCGGCCGGGTCGTTACATCCTCCCCCTCTTAAAATATCATTCATTCTCGAACGAGTATAAAGACATACCTGAAGCTGTGAAAAGATGAGGGTGACGACCGCGCATATCCCGCTTGGTCTCTAAAGTCTCGTCCTCGACCAGCTGACCCCTTCACTAGACCTTTACTGAAGCAATATCTTTTGACCTTAGATTTCTGACCTGCTTGTCCAAAATATCCACTGGCTCCTCAACATAAGATAGATCCTTGTCCAAGTGGACTGATCTGAAATCAAATACATGAGTTGGATCCTCGTTATACTTTCGGAGCATCTCAAAAGGACCAATGTACCCCAGGCTCAGCTTGCCCATCTTCCTAAATATCATGACGCCCTTCATAGACGATACCTGAAGCAATACCCACTCTCCAACCATGATGCTAACTCGCGAACCCTTTGATCCGCATAACTGTTCTGTCTGGACTGGGAAGTGCGAAGTCTATCATGAATCAACTTCACCTTATCCAGTGCATCTTGGACCAAGTCTGTACCCAACAGTCGGGCCTCGCCCGACTCAAACCAACCCACTGGGGATCGACACTACTACCATACAGGGCCTCATACGGTGCAATCTGAATGCTGGACTGGAAACTTTGTTGAAGGAAAATTCTGCAAGTGAAAATAATTGGTCCCATGACCTTCCAAACTCCATCACACAAGCACATATCATATCTTCTATAATCTGAATTTTACGCTCGAGCTGCCTGTCCATCTAAGGGTGAAAGTCTGTGCTCAGCTCCACCCTAGTGCCCAAGTCCTACTGTAAAACTCTCTGGGATAGTGATGTGAATTGTGTACCTTTGTCTGAAATGATGGAAACGGGGACACGATGAAGGCGGAAAATCTCTCTGATATAAATCTCAGCCAATCTCTTTGAAGAGTAAGTAGTCATCACCAGGATGAAATGAGCTGACTTGGTCAGCTAATCCACGATCATCCAAATGGCATCGAACTTCCTCAAAGTCCGTGGAAATCGAACTACAAAGTCCATGGTGATCCGCTCCCACTTCCACTCTGGGATCTCTAACCTCTGAAGCAAGCGACCCGGTCTTTGATACTCATACTTGACCTGTTGACAGTCGAGACCCTTGGCCACAAATCCAACTATATCCTTCTTCATCCTCCTCCATCAATAGTGTTGTATCAAATCCTGGTACATCTTCGCATCACCCGAATGGATGGAATACCCCGAGCTATGGGTATCCTCGAGAATCAACTCCCGAAATCCATCCATGTTAGGAACACATATTCGGCCCGACATCCTCATCACGCCATCATCACCAATAGTCACATCTCTAGCATAACCTCACTTAACAGTGTTCTGAAAGTCTAGAAGATGGGGATCATAATACTGGTGCTCCCTGATACAGTCATAAAGAGAAGATCTAGCGACCACACAAGCCAATACTCGGCTTGGCTCCGAAATATTCAATCTCACGAACTGGCTGGCTAAGCCATGAGCATTTAATGCTAAGGGTCTCTCTACTGCCGGAAGATATGCCAAACTCCATAAACTCTCCGCCCGACGACTCAAGGCGTCGGCCACTACAGTGGCCTTCCCCGAGTGTTACAATATAGTGATATCATAGTCCTTAAGTAGCTCCAACCACCTCCGCTGATGCAAATTAAGGTCCATTTTCTTGAACAGGTGTTGCAAACTCCGGTAATCAGTGTAGATCTCACAAGGAACACCATGTAAATAATTATGCCAGATCTTCAAGGCATAAATAATGGGTGCTAACTCAAGATCATGGATAGGATAATTCTTCCCATGCACCTTCAACAACATAGACTTGTAGGAAATCACCCTACCGTCCTGCATCAACACCGTTCCAATACCATTCCCCGAGGCATCGCGGTGTTTATGCGTCATTAATGTATTTTTATTTCAGTATCAAAAGGGGGTCGTAGAAATAAATTCATATTCATAGAAGGTCTATCCAGCATGGGCATCTCGGTCGAGGGATCATGGGATGCTTCAGGGGAAATACGGTGGTTTATTTGTTGCTGGGCTACGTGGCTTGTACTAGGATTTTCTGCAATGAGTTTTGGTTGCGGTAGTTGTGTATCGACAAGGAGAAGTGTTACCTCAGAGGAAAGACTAGGAGTAACCGAAGAAATGGGTCAGCTCTACGGTGTTGGGTCAGCATAGCAATGGAAGTAATTGGTCCTTTTTGAATGGGAATTCCCTACCGGAATTTGTGGAAGTATTCTAGGGTTGGACGGTTTGTGTGGCTTGATTGAGTTAGGAAGATGTTGTCGTAATAGTTTAGTTTCATGCAGACGGATCTCGGAGAGTTCTTGATGGTTTCATCTACGACTTAAGTCGGGTGGCTGCTATGGGTATAAGGAATATGTTGTACATTATGGTTTTCTCCTAGATGGATATCATAATTTAATAGAAGGTTTATATTATTGGATATCATATGTGAAGAACGTGCATTTTAGGAAAGACCCTTGAGTTTTGGTTTGCGAGTGCGTGGCTAGTGGCATGGTGATTACCGGGTTTTGAGGCTTTTGAGGTTCAAGTTTTGTTACGTGGCCGAAAACTCTATATGGGTGCTTCAGTAAGATGATGGGATGTGAGTGATGTATCAGCCATTCGATTAGCGTAGTTGAGTTTGGGTATGGAAATTTCGGTATTCCTGAGGTTGTGGGGCTAGATGTGCCTATATGCGGGCTATTTCTTGTTTGCGGATTTTGAAGGCATGTTAAGAATGGGATAACTGATAGCATACAATATCAATAGGTTTCTATAGACTTTTGGGAGGATATTTACCTATTTGGGAATGATCAAGATTTGGGTTGGGGGCTATCTGAAAGCTCGACGAGAATATGTATTTTATATCAGGTCAAGTTTGCGTGCTCTCGTTTTATTGTTATCACGGTTATGTTACCAGGCCGAATGGATATTATTTGTGCCTATGACCTATGTTATGTGCTACTCTCTTATGCCGTGATGGGTTGTGAGGTTGTATGATTATTCTCCACGCATGTTGTAATTTTTTCCAGGCCTTATGGCGATGTGGACGAAATGGCCCTCGTGATGTTGATTGGTTCATTGCACCTTAGTTGTGCTTTTTTTCTTCCATGTTTTGTTAATCCTATTCATTTTTCCAACAGTTATACTTGTGCACTCTACTGTGTTTGATATCAGTATTCATGTGATCAGTGAACCCGAGCACTTTGGTTTGATAAGCATCTAGGAGCAAGCTGCATGCCGTAGTGGATGTTATGTGGGATACCTTTTCCTTGTGTTTATTTGGTGTTTTTTGCTCCCTCTATGGGATGATCTAATGAAACTATACTTTTGTTGTCACACATGTTGTACTTGTTAGATAATCTTTATACCTTGTTTTCCTTCTATTTGTACTATATAACTGAGTTATTGCTGAGTTGGTGTACAAGCTGTGTGGCATGAGAATCCATGTGGTTTCGTGATGAGTTGTTGGTTGGGCTATTTGTATTGGCTGAGATGAGGTTCTTAGACTTGAGATTCTCACTATCTTATTGGGGTGAGGAGTGTTTGGAAATATTAGGTTGTTTATGCTAAGCTTTGGGCAATGACCCTTAACGGACGAGAGAGCTTCTTGACTTGTTTACTTCATGGGAGGTTATGAGTCCACGCATGTTTCTTTATCATGGGAAGCATTGTGGAGGTCTGTAACAAGGTTCTATTCCATGTGAAGTGTATCGCCGATGTCCAGAATGTTTTTTGGGCAGCTATGGTGGTCATAAGTTATTGCTACGGGCATTTAAGTTGTGTGGAACATCGTGTGATTGTACACTAGGTTGGAATTATGGCTCGATTCATCTTGTTCAGGTTCATACAGTGAGATGATTCGAGATTCGGGTCCTATGATGAATTTCAGATGTTGAGATTTGGGTCCTGTCCTAAGGTTATGGACCAAGGAGGAAGTGAGATCTTTAGTTAAATTGCATTATCAGTCCTACATAGCTTTGGGTGATGGGGAATCACCCCCGGGTGTATGGATGATGAGCTTATGCAGTGGTTTCATGGCTTTGGAAAAACTATTGGCACGTTCAAGGACGAATGTATGTTTAAGTGTGGGAGAATGTAACGAACCTACTGGTCGTTTTGAGAATTTTCACTTCGCTCGATAGTTTGGGGGAACAAGTATCTCCGTATGATGTATTAGGACTTGTGTAAAAATTTTGAGTTCATTTCGAGTTGATTTGATATGTTTCGCCGCAAGTTTTTGGAAGTCGAAAGTTTGAAAGTTCATTATGTTTAATTTGAGGTGCGTTTCGTCGTTACGATGTTGTTATGCGTGATTTAAGGCCTCGAGTAGGTCCGTATTTTGTTATGGGACTTTCTGGTATGTTCGTAGGGGGTCCTAAGGGGCTCGGGTGAGTTTTAGATATGTTTGGGCTGTGTTGACCTCGTTTTTCTTATGTTTCGACGTTGTTTCTTCAAGCATAAATTGTACCACATTAAAAAAATGAGCTCCGATTTCTATTTTGATTGAAAAAATTAGATCCGTACCGTAATTAAGGAGCCATAGCAAAAAAAATCATCAAATTTTGACATCGTATGAGCATTTTATGGTTATTTTACTAAGAATCGGGCTACTGATTTTTTAGATGAATTACGAAATTGCCACTGACTTCGTATTTAAAAATCTGCATTATTTCCAAATATTTAAACCAATATATCTCCTTCATTATAAGGTCAAATTGAGTGATTAAAAATCCTAACTTGACTGAAAATTCACAAGGAATCCATTGGAGGCATCACAAGCGAGTTTCGGGATCGTTTGGTCTGCAAAACAAGGCAGAACAACATGGTAAAAATACTCACTATCGAAAGTTTGTTCATCTTGTCATATTTTGAGTTGAGGAGCTCGGATTTGGACAATTTTTGGAGGTGATTTTCACTATATGATTTGGGGTAAGTGTTCTGTACTCGATTTTGGTTATATTTCATAAATCCATCTTCGTTTTAGGCTTTTGATTAATGATTTCAAAGTGAAATGTGTGGCTTTGTCTAAAATTTCATAAAGTGAATTTTTGAGTTTTGAATAACGATTCGGAGTCGGATTTGAGTGAAACTAGTATGGTTGGACTCATAATTGAATGGGTGTTCGGGTTTTTTAAAATTTGTCGGGTTCCGAGGTACGGGCCCGGGGAGTTGACTTTTGTTGACTTTTTTCCAAATTGTATAAGGATCATAGCTTTCTTCAATGAAATTGTTTTCTCTTGCATTGCTTGATGCATTTATATCTTCTTTGGCTAGATTGGGCCGAGCGATGGTGAATTGGTAAGGGAAAAGGTAAATTGAGTATTGAGTTGGCCGAATTGAGGCAAGTATCTTGTCTAACTTTGTGTGTGGGAAGCCACCTTTTAGAAATTGAGTCAATTATGCTAGCTTGATATGTGAAAGCCGTGTACACTAGGTAACGAGTGGGTACACAGTTTATATGTGGTATTGACCAGTTAGATCGCGTAGTCTCTTAACATGCTTTTGAGTAAATTGTCATAAAATGTGGTATCTCTTTGCTAGACTACTCTCATATGCTCTATATGAAGTTGTTAGTCCTTATTTGCCTTTTATTTGTTATTTGACCTCTACATTCCTTGGTTGTTTTCATTGCCTTCATTATTACCTTGTTACCTTTTAACTGTTGAGTTATTCTATGGTTATGTGATTATCTGTTATGAGTCCATGTTGTTGGGAATACCTGTGTAGTTATCACGTGCCTTACATGTCTTGTTTCCTTGTAAAAGTTTTTTTTATTCCTTTGATTGTTACATAGTTCCCTTGTTTCTGTGTACTCATACTTTTCGTTGTAGAATTTCTTGTAATTGAGTTGCTGAATTGTTGTTGATTGAATTATATTATTATTTGGTAGGATCGGGTTGCATGCCGCAATAGGAGAAATAAGGGTGATATATATATATATATATATATATATATATATATATATA
>ML430640.1:0-13724 GCA_005239525.1 Nicotiana knightiana | reverse complement strand
AAAATGTAAGGTATATCACATGTTAAACTATGCAATTTAGTCTCGCATCATTGGCCGTGGAATTGATCAAGCGATCAATGTTGGGCACTGTCAATTTTGTTGCATCCGACTCCTTGGGGGAAATGAAGGTTCGAGGGGTGAGGAAGTCTTCTTCGTCGTTCTCGTTTGAATGCTCACAGACTACCTGTTCTTCGAGGGTCAGCCTATTTTCTGATTTATCCAGGACGGGGAGAGTTGATGTCGGTGCCATGTCGTGTACCGCGAACATCTCCTTTTCCGCATGCTGCTCTCCATACACCATCTTTACACCATCCTTTATTGGGAACTTCATCATCTGATGAAGAGTCGATGCTACCGCCCTCATGTTGTGTATCCACGGCCTTCCAATCAAGGCATTATACCTCATGTTGCCTTTGACGACATGGAACTTGGTGTCCTAGACTGTACCGGACACGTTGATTGGGAGGATGATTTCCCTTTTTGTTGTCTCGCTTGCCATGTTGAATCTATTGAGGACTCGAGAGGTGGGTATGATTCGATCAAGCAGTCCGAGCTGCTCCACCACCTTCGACCTGATTATGTTGGTCGAGCTACCTGGATCTAAGAGCACGCGTTTAATTCGAACATTATTTAAAAGAAAAGAAATTACCAGTGCATCAATATGTGGTTGGGAAAAGGCCTCGATATCTTCTTATCTGAATACAAGAGCGTCCTCGGGTATATAACTCTGAGTTTGCTTTTCTGCTGCGACGGATACCTTGGCCCATTTGAACTTAGGTCCTTGTGGGATGTTAGATCCACCGACGATCATGTGAATGACGTGATGAGGTTCTTCTAGTTTATTCTTTATGTTCGCCTCTCTTTCTCGGAAGTGATTCTTGGCTCGATTGCTGAGGAACTCTCGAAGGTGCCATTCATTGAACAGTCGGGCTACCTCTTCTTGAAGCTGTCTGGAGTCCGTGGTCCTATGAACATGAATGCCACGGTATTTGCACATTAATTTGGGGTTCCTTCAGGAAGGATCTGACTTTGCGGGCTTTGGCCATCTGGTATCCCTAATTTTACCCATAGCCGACACGATGTTCGAGACATCGATATTGAAGTTGTACTCCGACAACCGAGGTGCCTCTGTTGGCCTTGAATGCCTATCAAACCCCGTCTTGCTCATGAGTCCTCAAGGATTTTTCCCTCGATCTATTCCTTGATCATTTCAAGGTATATTCCCCCTCGAAGTGTCTTTTCGATCTTTGACGTATGGCTGAAACCTTTCTTTGCTTGATTTTGACTCCCTTTCTGTAGACCTTGATTCCTTTTTCTAGGAGATTTCTTGGATATACTGAGCCAGAGGGGGCTCCTAATTGATCATCCCGACCCTGACCTTTGATTGATATCTATTGTGCACATTGGCACAAATCACAGCGAGATATTCGACCAAGTCCCGCTTTAGCTGCTTCGAAGCTAATGAGCTTCGCGTTCAGGCCCTGAGTGAAGGCCTGCACTGCCCAGTCATCGGAGACCTGTGGTAATTCCATTCGCTCCATATGAAAGCGAGATACGAACTCCCTTAGCATCTCATTTTCTCTTTGTTTCATTTTGAAGACATCGGACTTCCTCGTAGCGACCTTGATGGCGCCGACATGTGCCTTTACAAAAGAATCTGCCAACATGATGAACGAATCCATTGAGTTCGGGGGCAGGTTATGATACCACATCATGGCCCCCTTTGATAGTGTTTCTCCAAACTTTTTCAACAAGACGGATTCAATCTCGTCATCCTTCAGGTCATTTCCATTCACAGCACAAGTGTAAGCAGTGATGTGTTCATTGGGGTCCGTGGTCCCGTTATACTTCTGAATATCGGGCATTCTGAATTTCTTCAGGATGGGCTTCCGGGAACTATCTGTATACGGTCGATATCGAGGACTGACCACCCTTCTCAAGGGCACGTGGTTAGATGTGACCACCCTTCGTCGGACAATTACACTGTGTATATAGGTAAAATATTAGATTTTAGAGGTATATAACATATATTAAACACTCTTTGTCGGAAATTCTTTTTCCACTTATTTCAAGTTTGAACACCCTTGAGGAAATTTTTAGCTTCGCGACTGATTCTAACTCTATAGACATATAGGTGTTGGGTTAGCTTGAATAGGAAAGTAGGAGATCGACAAATTCTTATGAGCAGTATAAACCTCGTCAACCAATAAATCAGATAAATTAATTAATCAATTCACTTGAAGAATACAATAGGATTGTTAGATAGCATATAACCCTAGATCGTTTTAATTACATTGATATCATAAAAATCTTCTCTTCTTTTGTTTATAGTTCACTATATATTTTTCTTTATTTTAATTAGTACATATTCTCTTCTTTTGTTTAGAGTTCCCAAGAGCGAGTTGTGTGCACCATCTCAATCATGTACTATTTGTGGTGGCTACTGGAATAATTATCCTAAGTGTTGTTATCCTACCCCAATCCCTTTCTGGGGCAAAGCCCGCTTTCTTCGCTCCGCGAATGAGAGAGAAAGTCAGAGGAAAAAACGCGACGGCCCTTCCGCTCGGCACCGTCAGATCACTAAGGCCGGCTCNAAGGAGTTTAACCTATTGTCTCTACGATGTAGAGTGAAGGAGGAAGACAAAAGGCAATATTCGAGCTGACTTTTTGAATTGCATTTGTCTTTTCTGGACAGCATAGAAGGAGCATACCGTATTGCTTTGAGGGTCGAAGGACCTACTGCTTGAGCCAAAAACAAGAAAGCGAATGAAAGAAGCGAAGGTAAGAGTCAAAATACGCCGTGGAGAAGAGCTTACTTATGAGCAAAAGGGGAGGACGAAGTCGCAGGAGATTCGGTAGAGGAGATAGAGCTGNAATGAATGAATATTACCTCTCGATGATCTTGAATCGGATCAATATCATGAATAACAATATCTGAACTATCAAATCAAAGTGGAAGATGTTTGTGAGTTTGATAGGAGTAACGAAGTGGAAGATGTGGAACATGATGCTCGTATGGATATGTACTTTCAGTTATTAGAGGATCTCGGTGTCTTCGTGAGAAAATTACTAATGGGATAAAACACTTAATAGAAGGAAGAGTTGAACTGAGACAAGATATCGAACAATTTGGCACTGCTATTCACGACTTGGAGGCTCAATAGAGTGCAAAGATTAACGCGTCAAACGCCCAACAAAATAGTTGTGTGTTGTATGAAGATGAAAGGAGCTTATATGCAAAATTAAGGAGCTAAAAGTGGAGAGTCAATCATTCGATCATATTTTTGTTGATGATGCCCTTGTTGAGAAATAAAACACTAGATTCATGTGAAGAAGTAGATAATGTTTCACTTGAAGACTCTAGTGTGTGTACATATGAGGATGTAAATAATGATACAATTCCAGAGTTGGGCGTGTTGGTCCTCATTCTAAAATAATTTTCGATGTTGTATTTGGATGATGACATGGAAATCGAGTCATCTAAACCTTTGGATGAGTGAACGGGTGAGGAACAAGGTGCTTACATTCTTGAATTTATTGTGCCACAAATATAGAATTACATTTATCAGTTGAAAGTCAAGAAGTGCAAAATATTATATTGGTTATTTAGCACAACTAGATTTGTATCTCCATCCCGGGAGCATAGCAAAAAGCTTGAAGCCAAATTAGGTGCTCAATTTATAAGTTCAAGGTGGAGGCAAAAGTGGTTTAAGTCGTGTGGCGACGTTAAATTTGGCGCTTGTTGGGGGGCAACCTAGCTTTAATGCTTTCTTTTATTTTTGGTTATTTTATTTTTCTATTATTCTCTTTTATTTTGTAGGATTATAAGCATAAGAAGAAAAGTCACTGGAGGTGTGCAAAAGCGAGTCAGATGGTTGGAACTTGTGTGAGGTGCCCACATAAAGGACACTGCACTCTTTTAAGTGTGGAGTGGAAGATTCTATGTGGTCTGTATAGTATTATATTAGTATATTGTTAGTTTCTTTTTTTTTTATTGGTAGCTAGCTTCTTATGTTTAATAGCATAATTTTATTTTATTTTGGATGAAAATAAATCATATTATTCAAACATCCATAACCAAAACACATACAAATGTTCATATCATTCTTTCTCCTATCCCTTCCTGCCTTTGCTATACCAATATTATCTTCCTATATTATTATTATTTCCTTTGTTTCCTATCCATATATTCCTATACATTTTGTGTCTATTTCCTGCAACCTATTTGTATAGTTTCTCAATCCAGCTCATCTCTTTCTGTTTCTTCTTCTTCCTCCTCTTCTGTATAACTTCCAAGCATCTATGTTTACATATGTATTGTATTTTCTCTAGTACTGTTCGAGGTCTTAGGACTTTCTACATCCAGACTGCTTCAATTTTGACTTTCCAGATGTTTAATAGCATAATTAGTAAATTAATGGTGTAGTGTAGTAGTCGTAGTTTTAGCAAAAATCAAGAAAAAATTTGAAAATTTTGGACCTTTCCAGCCGATGGATCTTCTAAACAATTTTCTTGAAAGATTAAAACCTAACAAAAAATTGAAAAATCAAAAAAAATCAAAATATGTCTTTTAATTTTCCAAAGGTAGTAAAAATCCCTCTTGATTTTTCTTTGTGCATCAGTTCTTTTTCATGGGATGTAGTTTGAACCGAGTAGTGATTTTTTCTTTATTTTTTAGAGTCGATTTTGACGTAGGAAATAAAATGAGGAAGAATGATGAACCTAGTCACCTTTGACTTGTTTGATAATGAACCTAGTCACCTTTGACTTGTTTGATAGTAGTATATTTAGGTTTTGAAATGTGTAGAATCTTCCATATGTGTGGAAGTTGTTCGTGATGCCGTGTTTAATTTGATTGTATGTCTTGTGACGCCTATGTCTCACTTTCTTGACTTATGTTTACTTTGTGCTTAATGCTTAATATCTCGTGGCTTCGTGAATACTTGCACTATTTGAGAGTTGGAATGGGGTCGTCCTTAATGAGTCATATGCCACGTGTGGTTAGGTTTTTGTGTAGTCTATATATTGTACTTAAGTGTAGAACTTGCTCGATATGTGAGTTGAAGAAAAACTTTAGGTGATGCTCGGTTTGAAAAATGATTTTAGGTTTTCTTTGAAATTTTTGAGCTTAAAGTTTATCTCAAATAAAAAATTATTCCTAGTTAACACTTTTGAGCCTATAAACTTTTATTTGGCACCCACATTACAAGCCCATATCCCCTTTGTTCCTATTTGACATTACTTTTTATCCTTTTAACTCTTAAAGTACTTTAATTGTGAGATGAACGCTAAAAGATGTAACAAGAGACTAAGTCTGGGGTGGCTTTTGAGCGGAACTAATAAAAGAAAGAAAGGTGAATTTATTTTATAAAAGAATACACCACGAGTGGAAATTGCAAAAGAGGAAAAAAAAAAGAAAAAAATAGATGAATAAATATCTTGTTTTTGCTAGTGGAGTATAGATGACGACAGTGCTTAAAGAAAAAGGGAATATTTTTGGGGGTGAAATTCTTTGTGAAGTTGAAGTTGGATTGAGAAAATATGCGTTTAAAGTTGATTATGTGATGTGTTAAAGTTCTTAGGAGGGCGAATCACTATTCCTAAATATATCGTACCCGTTGCTTAGTCCACCACAAAAATGAAAAAGTCATAATTGATTTTAGATCGAGCGAGCTTACATTAGTAGAGATTTACATTAAGGGCAAGCATATGGTACTTGTATGCAATTACATGCATGTGACTTCTTTTGTGAGAGTGGGCGATTTTCTTTGATATATGTGAGTCCTTAAAATATATTTGAGCATTTGATTTGCATGTATGGATTTGACTTATTTTCTTGTTATTGTTGTGAGGGCACATGATTTCATAAGGGATAGGTAACATTATTAGATTTCTCTATGATGTTGGGTATTCAAGCCATGAGTACATTATGACATTGATTCGGTATTTGAGGATAAGATTGTTATGAGCACGTTGTCTTTGTTGTGAATATTTTTCAAATGGAATAAGTAAAGGGAAGTGTAAGTGATTGCATATGCTAGTTTAATTGTTGATATTCATGGTCATTGGTAAAGTGTATGTTGTAATAAAAATGAAATTTTCGCCCCCTAGTGATATGTACATTGTTGGGTGTAGTGGATAGTTCCATTGCTCGAGGACGAGCAAGAGTTTAAGTGCGGGGTGTTGATACTCGGCTTAAAGTATGTATATTTATATGCATATTGCCTCGCATTTTACTCATGTTTCGTAAATTTTTGGATGTGGAATATAATAATTTATTCTAATTCGAAGTATTTTTATGTGTAGGAGTCACTCAGATGCAATGTTAGACGAAAGTGCACGAGTTGAAGAAAAAAGATAGCAAAAAAAAGAAAAGGGAGAAGTGTAGCGCCCAGGCCAGCTCCCTGCGCTGCGTGGGGCAACTTACATATGCATAAAATTTTCCAGAGCCCATAGCTACCCTGTGCGCTGGTTAATGGGAAGTCTCATATTTTGCACGGACAAGGTTATTTTGGCCCTACATACCCCCAACTCGTATAAAAAGAAGTCTAAACCTATTTTGGAGAGGAAAGACGCCACTTTGAGGAAAAAATCACAAGTACGGGGCCATCGTGAAGGCTGGATTTTATCTTTTCATCCATCAAACTTAGTAATTTTTATGGTTCTTTGTAAAATTTATTGTTTTGCTACCATGACTATGTGGAGCTGTTGACCCAAGTCACTGCATAGTTTTGAAGATTGACAAATGTCTGACCAGTTGAACCAGGTCCATCAGAGCACACTTAATTGACCTGATGCGTTGGCACATGAACCGTATATGCATAGGAGATGAATGCGATTGTGAAGTATCAATGAACAAAGAGAGAGTCTCCTAATGAAAAAAGGTTGCAAATTGATAAGAGAATAGAAGTTGAATTCAGCAAGGGCAGTAACGAAGGAAGGAAGTTGAGTTTAATACGAACTCTTTCTCCCAGGAAGAGTTGTACCAGAACTGAACGACAAACACAACAACTGTCTCTATAAATAATTGAAGTATTCTTGCTTGAATCACCAACGCACAAAAGCAGAAATTTATCAAGATATGAAAGCAAAATTCCCAGAAATTTTGCAAGCAGAATTACTGTGCGATACAAAGGCTACAGACCAGCTAGAAAAACCAGTTCCATCTGTTTTTCATTGAGTTTACTTGTTTTTAGTAGGCGATTTAATATTGTATCTTTTCAGCTTTCATAGAAGCAATTGTAATAGGTACACATTGTTCAAGTTAGAGTTAACTTGAAGCTTGTAGAAATTATCTAGAGGCTAGTTACTACGAAGGGATTAGAGTTAGTCCTAGGATTACAAAAGAGTTTATTTTGTAAGTCCGTTTGGCTCAAAGTTTTAGTAAAGAGTTTGAGAAAATCCTACTGAGGAGTAGGTCGTGGTTTTTTCACCTTTTGAGACAGGTGTTTTCCAAGTAAAAATATCTGTGTTTTTACTTTACTGCTTTTATTATTCTGCAACAGTAGACGTTAGAACACCAAGAAGAACCAGGTTCTTTTAGAGAGACAGCACTCAAAATATTGGATACCTCACAAATTAACCTATCTTCTTGTGTGGTATTGATGTCTAAAACATCAATTGGTATCAGAGCAGGTTATCCTTGAAAGGCTAACACCTTGGAGAAGATCAATATGAGTGCATCACCTAGAAACTGGGAGGGTCAATAAACTGCAAGGCCACCACTTTTCAATGGCCAGTATTACACTTGGTGGAAAAACAGGATGAAGGACCATCTGATTGGAGAAGACTATGAACTCTGGTACATAGTCACTGATGGTCCTCTAGATACCATGATGAATACTGTTGAAGGTATAGATGTACCAAAGACTAGAGCTGACTGCACTGCTGAGGATCTGAAGAAATGGGAGAAGAATGTAAAGGCCAAAAAGTGGCTAGTGTAATGCAAAGGCCAGAAAGTGGACTAGGTCCAAACGAGTACAGCAGAATCCAAAGTTGTACCACTACCAAAGAGATTTCGGATTCCTTGCAAGTAGCCCATGAAGGAACACCTCAGGTAAAAAGGTAAAGAGGTACTCTACTATATTCTCAGTATAAAAACTTCACTATGAAAGAAGGAGAGACTATCCAAGAGATGTACACAAGGTTCACAACCTTGACTAATGAACTGAAGTCACTTGGAAGAATCATTCTTGAAGAGGACAGGGTTGAGAAGATCCTGACAAGGGTCTTGCCTATTTGGGAAAGAAAAATCACTGTTATCCAGGAGTCCAAAAATATGGCAACCCTGAGATTGGATGAGCTGATTGGAAACCTCACTGCCTATGAACTCATAAGGCAGACAATGAAGATGGATGGTCCAAAGAAGGAGAGGAGTATATCACTAAGAATCACTGAGGGAGCAGATCTAGAGGAAGATGAAATGGCCATTATTACCAAAGAATTCAGAAACTTTCTCATGAGGAAGAAGGGCATCTCTAGAGGAGGAAACTACAACAAAGCAAAAGCTCCAGAAAGGCCAACCAACGTGGGATGCTACAATGTGGTAAGATTGACCATCTCATAAAAAACTGTCCTCAGTGGGAAGTAGAATGGAAAAAGGAGAGATATGAAAGAAGGAACTGGTCCAACCCAAGAAAACCACAACAAAGGCTATGGTTGTTGCTTGGCAGGAAAGTTCAGATGAGGAATCAGAAGATGGGAAGACTGAAGATCAGGCGCTCATGGAAATTGGAGAATCTGATGAGGAATCACATGAAGAACCAGAGGTAAGTATCTCCCATCTTAAAAACAAAATAAAATTCCTATTTAAGGAAAAACTCTTTGAGTTGCTACTTGATTTCATATATGATTCTGAGGAAACAACCAAAGAGAAGGATCAACTATCTATAGAATGTGGAATACTAAAAGCAAAATGTTTGAACCTGGAAATCAGACTTAGTGAATCTGAAAATAAAAACACTGTCTTGTTGAACCAGGTTAATCCACTTGAAACTGAGATTCTAGAACTAAAATCTAAAAACTTAAAGCTAAAGCTAGGATCCAGTAAAAAGGTTGTTGATCACTCTCATATCATGTTAAAAGAAAACGTGGGAAAACTAAAAGATAAGATGTATGCCAAGGATGAACAGATAAGAACTCTTAAAGAAGAACTTGGCAAAGTCAAACATGAATTAGATCGAACTTGTAAATGGAATAAATCCTCTGATGCCCTGATATGGCTTCAAGAGAATCATAGTAGCAACCGGAGAGGGATTGGCTTTGGAAGTCAATTGCCCAAGTGAGACCCCGAAAGCAAGTATCTCACTCTCCCTGAGAATAAAATATGCACCCATTGTAGTAAGATTGGCCACTACAAAATTGAGTGTATTGCAAAAGAGCAGGCAAGTCGAAGAAATGAGAGTTTTGTTAAAAAGAAAAATTGGCTACCAAATTGGGCTAGAAAAAGCTTGATTCATCCATTCTCTCATAGAAAAGGACCCAAACTAGTTTGAGTTCTTAAAACTAACCCCTGATTCTTTTTGTAGGTTCAAGTGAAAGAAGGCAGCCAAATCTGGTGTTTGGATAGTGGCTGCTCAAAGCATATGACAGGGAACATGGAACAATTCCTTTCACTTGAAAGTCTCAAAGGAGGAAATGTCGCCTTTGGAAACGGAAATAAATGTGAAATTATTGGGGTTGGTAAGGTAGGTAAGGATGACACACGATCCATTGAACATGTGTATCTGATAGATGACTTGAAATATAGCCTGATCAGTGTATCACAACTGTGTGACAGAGTAACCTGGTTGCCTTTACTTCCACAAAATGTTTTGTGATTAACCTGCTTACTGACAAGATTGTTTTGCAGGGAAAAAGAATGAATAACACCTATGTCATAGACTTGTCCACACTGTCTGAAAATGAACTCACTTGCATAAGTGTGTTGGACAGTGATCCCCTCCTGTGGCACAAAAGACTTGGTCACGCAAGTCTAAATCAGCTAAACAAACTAGCCTCTAAAGACTTAGTGGTAGGGCTTCCTAACATTAAGTTCAAGAAAGACAAATTTTGTGAGGCATGTGCCAGGGGAAAGCAGGTAAGCTCTTCTTTCAAAAGTAAGAAAATAGTCAGTACCACCAGGACGTTGGAACTGGTTCATATGGATCTGTGTGGTCCTATGAGAACTCTGAGCAGAGATGATAAGAGATATGTGATGGTGCTGGTTGATGATTATTTAAGGTTCACTTGGACCTTATGACTGGCATCTAAGGATGAAGCATTTGATATGTTCACCTCATATGTCAAGAAAACTCAAAATCAATTAGGACATCAACTAGCATCAATAAGATCTGACTATGGTACTGAATTTGAGAATGCTAAGTTTGCTGAAATTTGTGATGAACATGGTGCCAATCATAACTTTTCTACTTCTAGAACCCCAAAACAAATGGGGTTGTTGAAAGGAAAAACAAAACTCTTGAATACATGGAAAGAACCATGCTTCTATCTGGCAAACTACCTCACAGCTTCTGGGTTGAAGCAATAAACACTGCTTGTTACATAATCAATAGATGCATGACCAGACCTCTGGTAGAGAAAACTCCCTACGAATTACTTAAAGGGAGAAAGCCCAACATATCCCTGTTACCAAAAAACCCCATGTTTTCGTACGTGGAAGTATGCCATAAGTAAATTAATATAAGCTCAGAAATGAGATATTATATTCTGCGTTTTCGTACGTTAAGGTTTCGCCGTAAGTTAATCAACGTAAGTTCAAGAATGAGATTTATTTTTGGAGTTATAAGTATTATGCTATTTCAATGAGGGATAATTAAATTCGTGAAGGTGAGAGAGAAAGAAACTCGGAGAAAATGAGTTTCGCCAAAGCTTGTCAGTTTGGGATAAAATACGCTCCGAGCCATAAACCCGATATTTATGTACTAGTACCATACAAGGTACCACATGGCCACGATAGTGAGGTGTATAACGTGTGTTAAAAGTGAGTAGTATAATTAATTTAAGATAATTATTAATTATGTAGGTAATTAGTTAATAATTTAATTAGTGGGGATTAATAAGTTGATTAAGGAGAAGGGATGAAAGTTTGGATAAGTATGTAATAACGTGGCAGCACCCCTCAAAATCACATGGTGACTCTTTAAGGCACTATAATATGTGGCTAAATTAAAGACATGAAACTTAGCACTAAGTCACAAACTAAGTCTTGGAAAGCCACGTAAAAGGAATTCAATAAAGGAAAGTCTTGGATAAATATAAGGCATTATTTAATAAAGAAAAGCTACTAAGTCTTGGAAGTGCATGAATCTTATCCATGTAAGTTAAATTTGTATCTGATAAGAATTCAAGGAATTCAAACATAAAATGTTTGAGTGTTACAAGCTTAAGTCACATAAGCAACACAAGGCTTCAACAATTCAAATGAGAGTGAGATTTTGCAATTATAACGGAGTACGGTGCAATCTTCTCGAGAATATCATACGGATTTTTTCCCTACTCCGATCTTGTCGTTACGTGTTGTCAAAATTGACGGGTGTTAGAGGGATTGTCAAGAGAATTGACTCATGTATGTTAAGGCTATCCCTTCTTTCTTTTGGCATGGTCCAAATTATACTGAAGAAACGAGCAAATACAATGTTTCTATAAATTACTTTATTCATAGAAATAGTAGGGGTGTCTATATTCTTGATTCCCAATAAAAATTATTATTATTTTATGTTCATGGGTCTCAGAATAATACGCAGTAAAGTTTGTCCGGAAGGGATATTGAGATTATTACGTACTTTTTCTGCATTTCATACATGTGCATTGAACCAAGACCAGATGGAGTTATATACGCATATATATGTAAATATATATATATATATATATATATATATATATGAGATATGGGAAAAGGTTATGGCGTTATATACACACCACCACCTGATTAGCTGGTATATGATGATGATGTTGCCCACAATGGCTAAAAAATGATTCAAACGGTGTTATATACGCGTATATATGTATGTATATTCAAACAGCGTTATATACGTATATATATATATACATATATATGGGATATGGGAAAGGTTATGGCGTTATATACGCACCACCACCTGATCAGCTAGTATACAATGAAGATTTTGCCCACAGTGGCCAATATGATATGATGGGATGCCCTCAGAGGCTGATGATATTATGAAACATATACCTATGCATGACATGACATTCATACACATATGCATGATGCTAAAAGTAATTTATTATTTACAGAGTTATCCATACATACAGGTTGAGTCAATTACTCTATATCTCTTCCATGTCTCTTATGTATTTATTTATGTGCCTTACATACTCAGTACATTTGTCGTACTGACGTCCCTTTTTCCTGGGGACGTTGCGTTTCATGCCCGCAGGTCCTGATAGACAGGTCGAGAGCCTCCAAGTAGGCTATCAGCTCAGCGAAAGATGTTGGTGCACTCAATTTGCTTCGGAGTTGCTCGTTGGTTAGTATGATTTAGACACGTATTGTTTTGTAAAGCGGGACTCTGTCCCGATCTTTATGATATTTATGTACTCTTAGAGGCTTGTAGACATATGTCGTGTATATAAAGGATTGTACGGCATGGCCGACCTATGTTTTGAGCTTATAAAGGATTATGTTGGCCTATTAGGCCCGTATGTCATGTGTATGAAATGATGTAATAAGAAAGATACGTTACATTGGTATTCGGTTGGGTAAGGTACCGGGTGCGGTCTTGCCCCCAAGTTGGGGGCATGACAAAAGTGGTATCAGGGCAGTTCTGTCCTAGGGAGTCTACAAGCCGTATCTAGTAGAGTCTTGTTTATGGGTGTGTCGTGCACCACACTTATAAGCAGGATGCTACATGGCATTTAGGACTGTCACTCTTTCTTCTTACTTTAGATCGTGTGGTAGAGCTGACTTATAAGAATTCAAATCCCGAACTTCTATTCGTAATATGACGATACCTACATTCAGAAAGACGATCGATAAGAGATATAGTTGTGGAAGTGTTGAATTTGATAAACTCGATTTTGATCTTGCTTATGATGAGTAAATGTGAGGTCTTCAGCAAATCATGTGGTGTACTAAAAGGTGCACGGTTCTTGATAAGGAGAATTTAGGAAAGAGTACTTATCCTCTCTTATGGTAAAAAGGAATAACGGAATCGGAAGTTAGACACAAGTTGCAGCAAGTAAAAGAAGCAAGGTGAAGAAGGGTACTAGGTACCTAATTAAAAAATATTATCATTATTTACCATTCAGGAAGGGAGATATAAGCATTTTGAATTACCTTCAACAGTAATAGATGTACATACAATCGGCCACACCTATCTCAGTCATGCCCTATGGGAGCTAACAGATATGGTTTAAGAGAATGACATGATAGTAGGATCCGGCTGAGGTTAGAGTAACCCAAAATGATGAATGGATGGTTTGAGTTAGTTGACATTTCCGAAGGATATTACAAAGGTGCTAATAGATCACCTTGTGATACACTCAGATGGTGCACTCTAAGATAGTACAACTAGATATGAGTTCTGCAAAGATAGGCACTGGAAGCCTCGAAGGGATAAATATTACCTTGGTATGGCTCCCATCCCTAGTAGAGAAAGAATGTTAGGAAACCTGAAGAGCCAGTAGGTGGAGAAAGGGGAGTGATCACGCTCAACTATGTCTTATAGAAAGACTAAACGGTCGCTGCAAATATAATCTGGGGT
>ML430638.1:0-12635 GCA_005239525.1 Nicotiana knightiana | reverse complement strand
GTCAAAATGAATCTGGACAAAGCTACGGGCAGATTCAAGAACCCACAATTGATTACTCGTACGTTATGTAACCGTACCCCAATTACCATTATCCTTTGTAACGCCCCATTAATGTCATAATTAGTCATTAATGGGCAATCATAGCAAGAGTTGTGCGTTATATCAAGGAATCTCCTATATAAGGGAGGAGAATACAACTTGTAAAGGTATCTGATTCTCGAATACAATCTACTTTGCTTTTCTATATTTCTGCAATATTGTCTATTACTCGTTTTTCTCTATTTCTTTGATTATCAGTAACCCATTTTCATCCTAGAAATAACTTTAGTCAAAGAATCTAATTTTTTGGTTAAACATGTATATCTTTGGATGGAAAAGAAATGACCAAAACAACGATGGTTTAGTTATTTCAGCGTTGTTTCTTCAATTAGACATTTGGCAAGTAATCACGAATTTGTACTCCGCATTCTACAAGACGCTTCTTCAAAACATAGGAATACGATAATTAGTATTTTGTAAAATTTATGTTACATTTACCTTCAATTTAGGATCGATCTTACGCCTACATCACCTTTGATAAACTGGTTTTAAAAAAAGAAGTGACAATAAGGTCACTATATTAATGAAAATGAATTTACTTTACCATTTTGGTTCATTCTCTTTTCTCGCTAATAATCTCATCCATATGATATACGAATATTTCTTCTTTTTTTTTTTCTTATAGTAGGAAAAACCTTTAAGTTTGAGCCCATGTTAGAGGAAAAAATAACTATGAATTAAACTTTTCGTTGAAGAATTATTTGATCATGAAAGTGAAGTCGGGAAAAAACTTGGTTTTAGATGTTGATCGATGATATTAAGTAAAAATACAAATTAATGCACAGGACGAAAAAAGAGAAAAGAAAAAAAATTGAAACCATAAATTTTTGCTTGTTGGATAAGCTTTCTAAAGTCAAAATATTGAAATTTCCAAATAACATGGGGCAGAAAAAAATCTAATTCTCAGAGAACTTATGCCTATACACGAAGTTTCAATTCAAAGGCAAGGAAACCAAATCGTGAGAATTTTCAGTTTTTATTAAATTTCAGTTGTCAATTAATGCAAAGACCATTGACTATAAACTCAACTTGTCATCTTTGTAGGGGTCAACGGATTTTAAATACCAACTCTATACAATAGTATTTTTTTTTCTCAGTTCCCCTCACCGTAAAAAAAAAAAAAAAAAAAAAAAAATCTGAATTCGATATCAAGGAGTAATGATATCATACGACTAAGATTTTTTTTTCCCCGTAAGATTCTAATAAAAATTTAGAAATTATTACGTTAAATGGTCTCACAAAATATCATTCAATTAAAGTAATATATGGACCTTTTATAATACGTACAACTCGCTAAACCTTCAGTTATGATCAATGAGTTCATAACTACGACTGATTTAACTTAATCTTTTATACTATGTGTTATGCGTGGTACTTCTTATCCAAGGTGGAACGGTACAGATTCGAAAATCGAATCACTTTGGTTCAAACTTTATATTTATCTTAAGAAATTTATTTAATTAATATGTACGAATTATTAATTAAGAATAACTTCAAATTCTACCTTCCTCCTCTGCCTCTTATGTCAGATACATTTTACCATAATTATTTTCCCTGCTCATGAGAAGAACTCAAGGGACAATTCCTTAACACACCATTATTTATTTGCTTTCAACATTTGGTCAACAGATAACTGTTATTCACCATTCTTGTGCAAAATATGATCAATATCTTGTTCTTTTGTTAGAAACTTAGAATCATGAAGTTAAATCTGGTCCACATATGAAAATTTTCAGCAAGATAATGTTTTGCGCAATAGATTTGTTTGAGAAAAGTACTCGAAAATATTTTCTCTAAACTGAAATACTATCAGTAAACAAATCCTATTTTCACTATCGTCTCATTCATATGACAATGTACACATTCTTTAAACTATCTATGTATGTAACTTAAACCACTTGTGGCCTTTTATAACAAGATAAGCTCTACCCAAAATACTCGGGGACATTTTTACAAAAACATTTCTTCAAATCAAAACAGTAAACTTGTAATATGGTAATCAAAAAACACAATTTGATTTCCTCAATCAAGTCTTTAGAGATCCACAAATGATCGCCCTTTGGTTTTGTATGGGCGAAAAATTTCATGTCATATATTTGACCTGGTCAATAAAGACAAAGACTTTGAAGGTGGTGAAGTGTCGATGTTGTAACGTGTCGACCTGACCGCAAAAGGTCGAGGTCACGTAACAAGGCAAATTGTCTGTGGGTTATACAGGTTTCACAAAGCTAACAAATGTTGCCAAAAAATTCATTTCTCAAAAATCAATCCAAACACAATATTTTTCAAAAGGAATTTCTAAAATCTTTACTTCCATCTAAAAGTCCCAGGCTGGGACCAGTTCAAGCAGCCTCTTTGTTTATTTACATTTTAGTGTTTATTTTATTCTACTGCTTTCTTAATTAACAAATATCTAATGGTCGAACAGATGCTCATTTGCGATAGTTATGAAGGTCAAATAAATGTGAAAGGCTATTAGGACCAGATTTCTTCATTTTCTTAATGTGAGAAAAATTCATTGGTTTTTTTTGTCATATTTCTATTGGTGGTCCTGATCTGAATATTTGAATAATCTTCTTTTATGGTCTTACTTTTTTTTAATTACAACCTAGTGTAAACCTTTCACATAGCAGATGATAGAAAATTCAACCAAACATTTAGCTCCTCACACATTATAAATAGAAGGGTTTGCCATTTCTTTTCCATAACACAAACAGAACAACATCTCAAGCAATTAGTAATGAAGATTTCTTGGTTTTCCTTTCTTTTGGTACTACTTGTTGTTTTCTCATCAACTTCATGGGCAGCTTCAACTGATCATACTCATGAACACTTCCTCCAATGCCTATCTCATAGTAACCAAACCTCCATTTACACCCCAAATAACTCGTCCTATTCATCAATCCTTCAGTTTTCCATTCAAAACCTAAGGTTCAACACCAGTGGAACTCCTAAACCTCTTGTGATTGTCACCCCAGTAAGTGAATCCGAGGTCCAACGAGTCATTCGTTGTGCTAAGGAAACTGGGATGCACATTAGGGTACGAGGTGGAGGACATGATTATGAGGGCCTTTCTTATGTATCTGAAGTTACATTTGCCATAGTTGATCTAATCAACCTTAGAACAGTCACTGTTAATGCTGAGGACAAGAGTGCATGGGTTGAAGCCGGATCCACTATTGGCGAACTCTATTATAAAATCGCGGAGAAAAGCAAAACCCTAGGATTTCCAGCTGGTGTTTGTCCAACAGTTGGTGTTGGTGGACATTTTAGTGGAGGTGGTTATGGTGTTATGTTGAGAAAATATGGCCTAGCCACAGATAACATTGTAGATGCACGGTTGATCGACGCGAATGGAAGAATTCTTGATAGGGATTCAATGGGGGAAGATCTCTTTTGGGCGATTAGAGGAGGTGGAGGTAATAGCTTTGGACTTGTTCTTGCATGGAAGATCAAACTAGTAGATGTTCCGGAGAAAGTAACTGTTTTTACCCTTGGCAAGACCTTGGAACAAAATGCAACAAAGCTTGTCCATAAGTGGCAATACGTTGCTCCAAGATTCCATGAAGATTTGTTCATTAGGATCTTGATTAGTAGAGTGAACTCAAGTGAAGGAGGTAACAAACAAACAGTCGTAGCTTCATTCAACTCGATATTCCTAGGTGGAGTTGATGGATTACTTCCCATCATGGAGGAAAGCTTCCCTGAATTAGGGTTAAAAAGAGAAGATTGCATTGAAATGAGCTGGATAGAGTCTATATTGTACTTTGCAGGATTTCCAAGAGGTGAATCTCTTGATGTATTGCGAAGTAGGGTTCAACTCTCGACGCGATACTTCAAGGCAAAATCAGACTATGTGCAGAAGCCAATCCCCGAGGGAGGTCTCGAAGGATTATGGAGATTGTTCTTTGAAAATGGAGCTGAAGGAGCAGAAGTGATCTTAAGTCCATATGGTGGGAAAATGGATGAGATTGCAGCATCTGCTATCCCATTCCCCCATAGAGCTGGGAATTTGTACAAAATCCAACATTTGGTGTTTTGGGATGAAGAAGGAGAAGAAGTAGCTGAAAGGCATATAAGTTGGATAAGAAGGCTTTATTCTTACATGGCTCCTTTTGTTTCTAAGTTTCCTAGAGCTGCTTATATCAACTATAGGGATCTTGATATTGGAGTGAACAACGTCAAGGGATATGTAAGCTATGTGCAAGCTAAAGTTTGGGGGATTAAGTATTTCAAGAATAACTTCGATAGATTGGTTCATGTGAAGACTAAGGTGGATCCTTCAAACTTCTTTAGGAATGAACAAAGCATTCCTTCTCTAACTTGGTGGAAGAACAAAGGCGAATGAAAAACATGGTTAAAGAAAAGATCATTGTAAATAATTCAATGCATGTTATATTATTTAATAAGTATGTACATATTTTTCTTCTTTGATTGTGTAATAATGGGCCGTGCATGAGATCATGGCACTCTGCTAATAATTACTTAAATGACTTGAGAGGTAATTTTATTTTATTTTTATGTAATTTGCTTATTCTTTAATATTATTGTATTATTGATTGATAATAAAGGTTATTTTATTTATTTTATAGTTTTATTCCTTGCATTGATTTTATATTTTCGCATAGTTCCAATTTGTTGAAATTATTGTAGACAATAAATTTGCGTCAAGTATTTAAAATCAAGACCGAAAAATATCGCAACAATCTTAGTAGTTATTTCAAATATTTGAGTGTTACAATCTCTATGAATCCTCTGATTCTTCTTTCCAATTAAATAAATTCAAGGACCTTTGAACTTGATCTTGAATCTATATTTGTTTTCACGAACGATGATCTTGTTCTTGAGCTTGAGCTTGAGCTTGATTGCTTGTGATTTGTTCTTCATTCTTGAGCTTGAACTTGATTTCTTGAACTTGAACTTGATTGCTTGAAGCTTGAAACTTGTAAAGAAATTTGTTGCGTTTGATCCACGAGCTCTTTCTTGCTTCTTGTTATAACTTCTGGTGTCTTTTCTGAGTTATGAAAACCCTTATTTATAGTTGTGGAAGGGAGGAGTTGTGATAAGAACAAACTCTTTTCGACCAATCAAATTTAAGTGTGACAAGACCGCATTTGATTGGCCAGAACATGTCACTTGCACACGTGGCCTGTTTTCATTGGCCTTTTAATTTGGCTTGGCATGCCTTATCATTTTTACACATGGCATGATCCTATAGGCTCTTTCGTTTGACTTGGCATGCCACGTCATTTAACACGTGACACCAAACTGGGCCTCTAGGAAGATGGCATATTGGGCCTTATGAAGTTGGCTCATCATTCGTAGCCCAATTAAATGGGCTAACCCAATAGATTTGGACTTATTTATTTAATCCATGTACATTGGATTTGTATAACTAATCCAATTATATTAGCTCAATAAATTTATTTGAACTAATATATCTTTAATTCAAAAATATAGTCCAAATAATTTTATGAATTTAAACCTAATAAAATTTAGATGCCTACAAATAACCCCTACTTCAAGACTTGTCGGAGTATGAGGTCATCAAATATCCGAGACTAGGCTTGAAGTATCTCGGGACAATAGCATACACATAGAACACATATGAATCCTTTATATGGATTTAAAATGTGTTGGGAATGATTTAAAGAAAGTCTGCACATGCAATTGTCTTGCTTTTAACTTTGTCATAGTCACATATTCACTTTTACTACATTGAGCTTGACAAAGAGGCTCCTATATAGCTGCCACATAGGATTTGTCCTTTCTTTATACTTGATATTTACCTTAAACTAAGGCAAATTTTTTGCCTTCGGACAGAAGCTCCACACGCATATTAAACCAAATCCCACTAGAAAACCAATTGTGTCATGTAAAAGGCGGCAGAAGTCTTCCCACATCGAAATCAATTTCCGTCCAGCTGCTTTGAGAAATCTATATAAGGATGTGTACTCTCTAATCTGTGAGCATCAGTTTGCAGTATTTGCAAGCCGTTAGCAGTCTATTTTTTTGGACTCGGAAGCAATAACGCGAAGGTAATTTCTTCTTTTTTTCTTGTGCTTCTCTTCTTTTGTTGTTTTTTTGTAGGTCAAACAAGAAAGATGTGTTCTTGTTTAACGAGATGATCCATGCTTGAAGAAGATAATCTTAGGATGTGAAGGGATGGGTACTATCCTCGCCCGAATATCAGAGAGATTACTCTCATAGCCCAATTATCAGAGAGACTACTCTCAATATGGATCGACTATCAGAGAGATTACTCTCAATGTGCCCCCACTATCGGAGAGATTACTCTTAATGTGGCCCGATTATCAGAGAGATTACTCTCAATGTGCCCCGACTATCGGAGAGATCACTCTCAATGTGCCCCGACTATCGGAGAGATTACTCTCAATGTGTCCCGACTATCGGAGAGATTACTCTCGATATGCCCCGACAATCGGAGAGATTACTCTCAAAATGACCCGACTATCGGAGAGATTACTCTCAATGTGGCTCGACTATTAGAGAGAATGCTCTCAAAATGACCTGACTATCATAGAGATTACTCTCAAGGTGGCCCGACTATCGGAGAGATTACTCTCAATGTGGCCCGACTATCGGAGAGATTACTCTCAATGTGGTCCGACTATCAGAGAGATTACTCTCAAAATGGCCTGACTATCGGAGAAATTACTATCAATGTGCCCCGACTATCGAAGAGATTACTCTCAAAATTTCCCGACATTTATCTTAGTCGCATAATTTTCAGCTTTATGCACTTGTAACGAAAGAGTCATATCTTATCAAGGGAGAGTCCAAATAACGAGCCATTTAATTTTTCAAAAATTAGACTTCAATATCTAAAACATATCCAAAACTTAAAAGCAAACACCTTCAAAATCGCCCCAGATAGTCTTTTTTTAAAACAAACTTTAGATTCCACCACGTTGAAAATTTCAGATTTGCGCAGTCTCACAAAAAAAAAATCATATCTTGGTGTAGAAAAGTCAAAATTACAAACCGTTTGATTTTTTGAAAACTTAACTTGCAAATATATAACATATCCAAAATGCAAGATCTAATTCCTTAAGTATAGAATCAGATAATAGTTCAAAATTAATGTTAAATTCTGACGCGGCAACGATTTCAGATTTGCGCAATCTCACCAAATAAAATCATATATTGATGTAGGAATGTCAAAATCATGAACCGTTTGATTTTTTGAAAACTTAACTTGAAAATATATAACATATCCAAAATCAAAAATTTAATGCTTTAAGGATAGTTTCAGATAATATTTCGAAATCAATACTAAATTCTGACACACTAACGATTTCAAATTTGCGCAACTTCGCCAAAAGTTTTGTATCTTGAAGTAGGGACGTCGAAATAACGAACCACTTGGTTTCTTAGAAAATTAACTTCAAAATATAAAATATATCCAAAATGTAAAATTTAATTCCTAAGGATAGTTTCAAATGATAGTTCGAAGCCGACTTTGGTTTCTGTTATGCCGACAGTTCCAAATTAGCGCGACTTCACCAAAATTTTCGTATCTTGGTGTGGAAGCCTTGAAATTATAAGAGCTTTTTAATTATCAGAAATTGAAATTCAAGAGCTTCATTCTCACCAAATATCTTGGTTTCAAGTCTCACCGAATTTGAAACGTCGTGACGGCACACCAAAAAAAAACTTGAAGGTTTGGCGAACATGAAGGCATAGCGGATCCTCGGACTTCAGTACAAACGTTTGGCAGCCTCTAAAAGATATTAATCATTTTATTAAAGCTACCAATTTACTATGGAGGGTTTCCCCTTTTAAGTCGAATGGGATCCAAAGTTTAACAGAAGAATGGTATCTCAGCTCGATTTTCAAGTACTAATTGAATGAATTACACTCCATCTTACTTCATTTGGACAACGATTGGGAGATTATGTATCTTTTGGACTTATACGACTGACCTCAGAATTAAACTCTAAGCTGCCTACGTACCTCGGTGAAGAGGATCAAGTCATACCGTAGTTCAGAGTGGGTAGAATTATTTTTTTTCTTTTTATGTACTAACTTTTTCCTAGGTCGCCTCTTTCGAGATTGTCAACCTAGCAGACTCTTTTTTTTGGGCCGTACACAGTTTATACGCTTGTGGGCCATGAGTGTAGGAACATGCAGTTTAGGCTCATGCGTCAAGGAGCATTGCAACTTGAAGGATAATACTTCTTCAAAAACTTGACATTGATAGGGCCAATTCTCATGCCATCTGCATCAACCAGCTTGTAAGCCCCACTTGAATAAGCTTCTTGCATGACATATGGTCCATCCCATTTTGAAGTGAACTTCCCTACAGGTTTATGGGAAGTAATAATAGGTCTTCTTATGGCAAGGACTTGATCTCCTACTTGAAAGGATCTTGGACGAACTCTTTTATTGAAGGCACGAGACAATCGAGCTTGATAGCATTCAAGACTCTGTTGAGCTTCCAACCTTTTCTCATCAAGAGCCTCCAACTCTACTACTCGAATTCGAGCATTTTCTTCATCAGTGATGCCTTTCTTGAATAGCTAATCATAGTGAAAGTATTTGACGCTCGAGTGGCAAGACGACTTCAACTCCATAAACGAGTGCATAATGGGTCGCTTGTGTTTGCGTGCGATGAGTTGTCCTATATGCCAACAGAGCTTCCTCCATACGGTCATGCCAATCCCGTTTGGATTTGGAGATGACTTTCTTTAACAAGTTGCATAGAGTCCTGTTGAATGCCTCGGCTACACCATTGGCGGCAGCATTTTACATCGAAGAGTTATGTTACTTGAAGCCAAAGAGTTCACAAATCTTGTTCATCAACCTATTGTCTAACGGCTTGCCATTATTTGTTATTATGTAATAAGGAATGCCAAAGCGATAGATAATGTTTACTCGGATGAAACTTGCAACATTTTCCTTCTTTACATCCTTAAGAGCAACAACTTAAGCCCATTTTGAGAAGTAGTCAGTTGCATCCAAGATGTATAGGTGCCTACCAGAGGACTTTGGCAGTGGTCCAACAACATCCAATCCCCAAACGTCAAACGGACAAGATGCAACCGTCGGGTGCAACACTTCAGGAGGTTGATGAATAAAATTCACATGGAATTGACAAGCCTTGCATCTTCAAGCGTAGTCCAAGCAATCTTTTACAATTGTAGGACAATAATATCCCATCCTTTTTATATGGAAGTGCAGCTTTGGTCCAGACTGGTGTGACCCGCATACTCCAGAATATGCCTCTTGCATACCTTGGAGTGCTTCTTCTTCCCCTAAGAATCGCAGAAGTACTCCCTCGAATGAACTTCTGTATAGAGTATCTTTGTAGTAAAGGAAGCAAGGTGCACGATGATGGATTTCAGTCCTTCTCCTTGGATTTCTGGAAGTATCCCATAGCATAAGTAGTCGAGAATGGGTTGTCACCATTCTTGTTTCTCAACTTCAGAAACAACGACAAGATGTTTGAGTTCATTTTCTTCACCTTCAGCCTCATTTGGCGGCGTACTACCCATTTTTGGCAGACAATAACTTCGCTTGATCAGGCAGGGTTAATGATGAAGCTAGGGCAGCTAAAGCATCAACCTTCTTATTTTCTTTCCTTGGCACATGTTGAATAGTTACATCACTGAGCCACCCCATTAATGTTTTAGCGTAATCATGATATGGGTGTAGTTCAGCCTTCTTGACCTCGTAACTACCTAAAAGCTGATTTACCACTAACTGGGAGTCACCAAAGACTTGCAATTGCAATTGCTTCATATCAACGGCCATTTCAAGACAAGTATTAATGCTTGATACTCAGCGACATTGTTGGAACAAAGTTATGTCAAGGTGAAGGAGTAAGGCAAGACTTCACCTTGGGAAGTGACAAATACTACACCAGTACCCCCACGATGCGTAGCACCATCAAAGTACATCTTCCATGGAGGTTGAAATTCAACGACCATTATGTCGTCATCAGGTAGTTCGTCAGTTAGCTCCCAGTCATCAAGTATCGGATGATCTGCCAAGAAGTCTGCCAATGCTTGTCCTTTTACAACCTTTTGAGGGATGTACAAAATCTCGAATTGTTGAAATTGGAGGTACCATCTCGCTAGTCGATCACTAAGAACAGGTTTTGACATCACGAGCTTGATGGGATTTGCTTTAGAAACAAGATGGCCAGCATGAGCTTGAAAGTAGTGCTTCAAATTTTGAATTGAGAAGACTAGCGCCAAACACAAATTTTCAATTGGCAAATAATTTAGCCCATTTGGTGTCATCATCCTGCTCAAGTTGTAAAGAGAGTTTTCTTTCCCCTCACTATTTTCTTGGGATCTTTCTTGTGCCGCAATGTATAGTATCAATGGCTTTCCAGGTATATGAGCTGCTAAAACTTGAGGCTTCATCAAGTAGGTTTTGATACTTTTAAAGGCATTGTTACAAGCTTGGTCCCACTTGAAAGGAACGCCTTTATTCATGAGGCGACTAAATGGTTGGCACCTCCCAGCTAGGTTCGAGATGAATCTTCTAAGGTATGCTAGCTTTCCTTGCAAACTTTTCAATTCATGGATATCCGAGGCTTAGGCATTTTCAAAATGGCATCCACTTTGGCTTGATCAATTCAATCCCTCGATGTCGGAAAATGAAACCAAGGAACTTTCCAGAAGTAACTCCAAAGGCACATTTCAATGGATTCATCCTAAGTATGTACCTTCCGAGCAATTCAAATACCATTCTTAAGTCTTTCAAGTGGTCGCCTTTATCTCTTGATTTTACCACCAAGTCGTCAACATAGCATTCAACATTCTTGTAGAGAAGATCGTCAAAAATATTCTGCATAGCCCTTTGGTAAGTAGCACCAGCGTTCTTCAAGCCAAAAGGCATTACCTTGTAGCAATAAATACCCTTAGGGGTGCGGAATGCAGTAAGCTCTTCATCTTTTGGTGCCATGCAAATTTGGTTATAGCCTGACGAACCATCCATAAACGACATTGCCTCATACCCAGTAGTAGTATCGATCATCAACTTTGGAATAGGAAGCAGGAATTTATCTTTGGGACACGCATTGTTGAGATCCCTGAAGTCGACGCACACTCTGGCAATTCTTCTTCTTTACAGGGACAATACTTGAAACCCACGTTGGGTACTTAACTTCCCGAATAAATCCATCTTCAATGAATTTGTTAACTTCAGTTTCAATCAGGGGAACCAAGTCCGGCCTAAAGCGCCTTTGAGCTTTCTTAACAAGACGAGCGTCATTCTTGACCGCAAGGTGATGGACTTCCACTTTAGGGTCCAAGCGAGGCATTTCTTTGTAACTCCAAGCAAATACATCCCTAAACTCCTTGAGTAACTCAATATAAGTGCTTTCTTCATCAACTTCTAGTGAAGCACTTAGGTAGGTGGGTCTTGGTTCTTCATCAGTACCAAGGTTAACTTCTTTTAAGGCATCAACCGTTGCCTTCACCCCTTCTTCAAGTTCCGGGGGAGCATCTTTAGAATTTTCATCTTCTTGAGGGTCCCCGTCGTTGAAGGATATGTGATAACACGGTGAAACATCATCCAATTTCTTGTCATCCTCCATTAGAGACAAAACACCATGCTCACTTTGTGCAGTAACATGATACGAAGAACCCACACTTTCTTCATCTTCATCACGTTCTTTAGTGTAGACCACATTGTATGGCTTCACCTTCAACACTTCATCACATGAAACCATGGCTTTTGTTTGTCGCTTCATTCTAGAAGGAACCAAACTTTGGAAATCTTTAGAGATCTTTTGAATTTTGGACGAAGCGGGTGTTCTTATATTTCGATAATTTCTCTGAAATTATTCCCCTTCTTTAATGGACCCAATCTCTCAAATACGGAAGTTCTCATAGTTGATTTTCCAAGTCGATCAAAGACAGAAGACTTGTTAGAAGCGGCAGATTCATTTTCTATAGTGATATAATTGCTGCTCGCTTTTCTTATGGAGATGCGCACTGGTGACAGTTGCTTGTATCCCAAACCGTCACACGATTGCCCCGTTGCAGCTTCTGATGGGAGCTTCCCTAACTTTGATGGCTCATTGGAATTGTGTCCAGCTTTTGCAAATAGCTTGTAAGCGTTAGGATCAAAACCTTCATCTGTTCGTTTTGTAGGGAGTGCCACATTCTGTAAATGATTTAGGGCTACAAACCTACAAGCGGCTTCGAGGACAACTTTACTGCCTCAATTAATTTTACTAGAAGAGTTAACCCTTTTAGAATATTAGTTTGGATATTAGATGATTCGTCTTCCTCTTTCTTCCTTTTGGGGACATATTGGAGCGCAGGACTTACTTTCTTGCCATAAGACGCAACATCCCCTCCATGAGATTTATTCGCGTTGGGTTGTACCTCCTCAGTAACAACTTTGGATTTACCAATAGTCACATCAGCTCTTTTAGTTGTGGGCTCGTCATTCTTGCTTTTCATGCCGTCATCAACTTTTAGCTCCTTCACAATTAGGGCTGCTTATCGGGCGGATTGGGCGGTTATATACTCTTAACGGTTTGGCTTATCGGT
>ML430637.1:52677-87371 GCA_005239525.1 Nicotiana knightiana | reverse complement strand
CCCCAAATTATATTTGCAGCGCCCGTTTAGTCTTTTTATAAGACATAGTTGAGCGTGATCAAGTACCTTCATCAGAGTATTCCTGTGTGCTTTGGAATTTTGCAGCACCGATAAGATGGATATTTGGGCGGGAGTCTTATTCAGATGATCAATAACATAATACTCCCTTGCTTGTACTTTCCTTCAAAGGTCGTCTGGACCAGTTTCAATGACGGGTTGTTTGTTAGAAGCTTGCTTATTGGTCTCTCCCAAATGCTCAAGTGTGTAAATTCTTCCTATTTTGGTCATTCCTTGTGCGGCGTCGGACTCTTCCGTCTTTACTTTCCCTTTTCTCCTAGATTTGGAAACATAATCCCAAGGTACAACATTGGAACTGAAGGCTATTGTGGGTGCCACAGTCACGGTGAAAGGGGTTGATACTTCTACCTCAAATGAAGTAGGTATAGTTGCAGGTGGTGTCGTTTCTACTTTAAAGGGAGAGGATACGGCTACCTCAACTTTGACTGGCGGCTGTACCTGTACCACAATGGGTTTGAGCATGACTTCCAGCTTCTTAGTTTCATCACTTTCCCGAATAAGTTAGATTGATCCCTCAGGTTCCCATTCTTCATCAGTTTCTATTACATTGAATCCTTCACTCCTAGATCTTGGAGGGGGTTGTTGCGAACACTGGGTGTGGTTTCTTTCTCCTGTATAACCTTGGCATCAATCAACGTTTGGATCTTATCTTTCAGGGTGTGGCATTCATCAATAGATGTCCTTTCATACCGGAATGGCATGCACATGTCTTGTTTGGGTTGACTCATTGTGATGAATTTTCCATATCCACAGTGGGAATAGGGGTGACATATCTAGCAGCTTCTAATCTTTCATACAATTGGTCGATGAGTTCATAAATAGGGGTGTATTGTCTAGGTGGTTTGCGATCAAAATTGGGCCTGGGTTTTTGGTAATTTGGACGAGCTGGAGGTAAATGATAATAGGATGGTTGGGTATTGTAGGTGTGGTAGGCAGTAGCGGATTGAGGATATCTGGGAGGTGAAGGTTGATATGTGGGTGGAGGTTTTTGGTACACAAATGGAGATTTCGGACCTTGGGCAACCATTATTGTTACCACTTCTTTCTTCTTTGATATGCCGCCTGATTGTAGTGATTTATTCGTGGCTTGCAGCGGCTCAAAATTCATCATCCTTCCACTTTTAATACCTTCCTCGATCCTTTCTCCGAGCTTGATGATATCAGAGAACTTATGATTCTCAATAACCATTAACCTTTCGTAATAATGTGGATCATGCACCCTGAAAAAGAACTTGTTCATCTGTTCATCATCTAATGTCGGCCTGAACTTCGCCATTTCTGACCTCCACCGAGTAGCATACTCGCGAAAACTCTCAATTGGTTTATTCTTGAGATTCAGGATATAGAAAACATCCGGTGCATTCTCCGTGATGGTCTGAACTGTCCATGAAATTTGACGCCATGCTTACCTAATTAGCCCATTTCTTGGGATTTTGACTTATGTACCAAGATAGGGCGTCTCCAGTGAGGCTTCTCATGAATAGCTTCATGTGAATATTTTCATCCTTTCCAACCCCTACAAGCTTGTCACAGTAGGTTCTCAAATGTACCTTTGGGTCACTTGTTCCATCGAATATCTCAAACTTAGGAGGTTTGTAACCCTCCGGCAGTTCCACATCCGGCTGTATGCACAAATCCTCATAATTCAAACCTTCGATTCCTTTGCCTCCATCAACACCCTGAACTTGGCTTGTGAGTTTCTTAAGCTCTTCTGCCATGTGTTAATGAGCAGGTCCTTTTCGGCGGATTCCAGTGTATATGAGATTGGCTGAGCGGACTGGGGTAAGGTTTCCACGTATATGGGGTTGTTTTGGTGAAGGCCGGGAGTTTGGGTATAGTAGTGATCATTGGTGGAGTTCTGGGTTTCAGGGATAGGCTTTGGGATGTTTTGAGGAGTGTGATAAGTGGTTTTTGGACATTGAGTCGGGAGATGCTGATTTTGGGGAGGTATAGGTATGGGTAAAGGATTTTGAGGAGGGGTTGTATATTGGTGGGGTGCGGGAGGATTCTGCGGGTGTTGGTTGGGAGTATTTTTAGGAGGTGCCGAGTTTTGGGTATTAGGATGGTTGATAGCTGGGACGTTTAGTGTGAGGGAGAGGTTTGTCAAATTACGGACTTGCTCAAGCTTACCCTGTAGTTCAAGTATTTTCTTTTCAAGCCGCAAAACCAAGTCAATTGGTGCTAGAGTTCTCCGACCATCAGAAGTTTCCGCATTCTCAGCATGTGTGGTGTTGTCGCCACTCATATTATCCATCTTATCTTTCCTTTTTCCGTTTGATGCACTTGAAGAAGGAGGGGGTGAAGGGCCTCTGGATCGGGTGTGATATGCCGATGATGTCAGTATGTGTGAACCAACCTTAGGGGATGGGAATAATTAAAAAAGTAAGAAAAACAAAAGGTAGCCAAGTTAGTGAGAATTCTGAAAAATGTTTGCAGTATTTAAACACATATTGCGGGAATGTAAATTCATGTCCTAATTGGGGAGCCTCGTTGTGCCCGAGGTAGGCCTAGCGACAAGTAGATTTGGAGAATTTTAATGCCAATAATTGCCTCATTTCATTAACACAATAAATAAGACGAATCTAAAATGACAATAAGGTAAGTCACTAGTGGAACTTGGCCTTATTACATTCAAAAAGCAAAAATGAATAAACCTATTCTACTTGGTCCCAGAAGGACCTTCTCCAGACCTGGTTCTCTTAGCTCTATCGATCAGGTCCCCCATGTCGCGCATGTCTAGCAGCAGGTATGCCCTGGCGAGATGTCCCCCTTCGATACCCTCAGCATTCTGACAGTCAATGACTCTTTTTCTCATCTTCCCTTCCAACTCCATCAGGACCTGCTCTAGCCTTTCATTCAATCTGGTAGTCGTTTCCTTCCATTCATTGATTAATTCACTATCAGTCTTGTGTTGTTCCAGATGCTCAGCCTCGGACTCGCGAACCCTTTTGCGCAGTCTGTCATACTTCACCTATGCTTCTCCAGCTTCATCTATGACTCTATTTCATTGACCGACCCCTGGCTCAACTATTCCTGCTATGCAATCCTCCAACCATGATGGGTAAAAGTATACATGCCCTGCGTGATATCGATCCGGCTCGATGGTGTCCCTTTCCACGATAATCTTCAAGTGCCACATATGTTGAGCTTCACATTTATATGGGATGTCATTATCTTGGAAATCTGCCCTGTGGTGACTCATTTTGGAGACTCGTGGTATAATCTGTTTTCTACCAGCTTGTCTCATGACCCTGATAGGAACATAGGGGTGTATACCCCTTAACCCGATCAACACCAAGTGTGGAGCGACCTTAGATCAGATGATGAACTCATTGGTAGGGAACCACGCGAACATCCAATGAACCTGATCCTCAGTCAAGTTGTCAAAAAACCTCACCCATTCCGTAGCACTCTCCGGTTAAGCAAACCTATCTGGGATAAAAGTCATTCTCTTGGGGTGATAAAGTCTATGTGATCATTCCACAGCCTTCGCGGAAACTCTTGGCAGTATTGACCTCTCTGGAAATGTTCTAGCAACCAAATCTGTAGTAGCAGATTACAAAACCTCGAATTGTTTGAACCCCTTCTGGCAGCGATCCAAGGCCCGATATATGTCTTCTATAATCATAGGGACAATAGTATACGTTTGTCCCTCGATTCCCCCCATTAAATCTTTGTACCATGGCCATACTGGTGTGAATTCTGTCATTTTTTCTTGGAAACACTATCATACCCAAGAAGCAGACGATAAACACAAAACCCTGCGATGAATCCAACCCAAGAAAGTGATAGAGAACTCTTCATGGAAGATACGGTAGGATTTTTTGTGACTGTATCGCTCATAAAGGAAGTCAAAGGGTACATAGGACTTCTTCAGACACACAAAGTCGCCATTCTTTTTCAAACCCATCATTTTCAGAAACCCTCTGGGAATGCGATTTTCTGGTACCAATAAACTAGGACTGTCCCAAGGTAGTCCAGTGAATCCCCTTATTTCCTCCAGAAGAGGAGTCATTTCTATGTTTCAACAAAACGGAGTGCGGCCCTTAATCCATCCCAGAACATAGTAGCAACTTCGATCAACATGTTGTTTGGTTGGATATCTAATAAGGAAGGTAGATTTCCAAGGACCCTTTTCACATGATTTTTATCACTTGAGGGAAGGTCTTCCCATCAATATAGCAACAATGGTGGTATGTTACGGACCATGCCTAACCTGGGGACTTCGTGCCTCATTTTTCTGCAAAACAAATAGAGTTAGACCCTTTTCCCCTCCAGCTTCGACTATTTATACATTAACGATTAGCATATTGACACTTATTTCTCCAAATTAATGCACAGATCATGGTTGTGTCCGTTGGGATTATCGAAACCCCGGTGGACTTTGGACAAGGCTTTCCTTAAAGGTTTATTATGTGAACAACATATTAACCCTAGATAGGTTTGACCATGATGCATGTACAGTTATAATCAGAGCAAAGTTTCTATAGAAGTCTAGAGTGGTACCCTCAAGCGGACTACTTAAGGGGGAAAGGCACGGAACCGTCGACTGCACTGCTGATCGGCTAGTTTTATCGCAAATAAACCTTTCCAAATTCAAATAGGGTGATATAGGAAGAGAGCAAACACTCACCAAGCGTTGCTATGGTACTAATTACGCACGAGTGGAATATGATGTTGAGCATGATTTATGCTAAAAATAAAATAACACATTGTCAAGTATTTGTACGATAAAAAATGATAAAATGTGGTATTTAATAATTATAAAGGCATTTTAAGAAAGAAAATAAAAAGAAAAGTCAGTTTCCACAGTAAAGAGTAATAAAACAAAAAAGAGAAACTGTAAATAACTGAAGATAGGCAAATAAATACACATAAAGTGGGAAGGGGAAGGGATATGAAAGTATTGATGGAATAATAAAGACATGCTTAAAGACTAATTCACAAAATATCAGGTTCGTTATGGTAAGAGCCTAGAAATATCCCCAACAGAGTCGACATGCTGTCGCGCCCCCTTTTGCCTCGCCAAAATCGGGTTTCGACATTCCTGAGACAACTCCCTTCCTTTTGGGATGGGGTATGGGATTTGAAGAGTCGCCACCTAACGGATTAAGGTAAATTAGGGCACCTAGAGTAATTGACTCATGAAACTAGTTTGCATTACGAGAGATCGGGTAAGGGCTCAAAATTACCTTGAGGGGAAGGTGTTAGGCACCCCTCGAGGTCCACAACGGTGGGTCCCGGCCGAACTTAATTAAGCGAATTAGTCTTAAAGACAAATAAAGCAATTTAGACAAATATACATAACTTTAAAACAGGAATTAAAGGGGTCCTAGGTTTGTTAGCCTATAGGATCATTTCCATGCAATACTTGGTAACTTTCCCCAAGTTGGGTGCTACACATAGTATTAGCGCACGAGTCATCGTCTCTTTTACTACCCAATTTACTATCTTTCTGTTGTTACTTAAGCGTTCTAGTAGCTTTTAACTCGTGCCTTATGCGCGCACTACCCGTCCCTTACTTATGGTCCTGGAGGTGTTTACGACCTCTATTTAAGGTAGTTCTAGACTGACCTATGTTGCTTAAAATGAGAAAAATCTAGGTGACAAACAAAATTCATAAAGGACTATCATGTAAGGAGAAAATAAGGGCTCATGTTAACCTCCACAAATAACAACAAATGCATGCAATTCAATCAGCAAATCTTACTAATTTAGGATCCTATAGGCAGGATATCTAGATGGGCATAAACAGAATGTAAAAAGGCAGTTTATTAAAATGAGCATTGGGACCTACTAGCTTTCCCACTGATTTGATTAAGTTCTGAATCTGGGCGCATTCAGGCAGCAAGATGTCACAATTGTTAGGCACAGAATTCTTAATAGCCCTACAGGTTTGCCTAAGTGATAACCAGAACTGATTAACAGAATCATGTAGGCATGGTATCTACAATTGTTAATTATAGACCTATAACATGGTTTCTAAGCGAGTTACTGATTTTAACTCGTAAAAAACAAGTTTTATATTTTTTAGACCCTATAGGCATGCTTTCTAAATTTGCGGAATTAATTAGCTCCTATAGACATGATTTCTAAGTGTTGAAACTGATTACAAACATGATTTCTAAGTTTACAAACTGATTTACCCTATAGGCATGATATCTATTAGTTTAAATCCTATATACATGATTTCTAGGTTTTGAAACTGATTCCTTTTAATCCTATAGACATGGTATCTAAATTGAAGAAAACTGATTTGTTTTTATATCTCCTATAGGCATGATATATATTAATCACACGTGGGCAAAATTTTAAACAAGTTGCCGGGAAAGTTTATAAATTTACACAAATAAGATCTTATACGCATGATCACTAATGCACGTTGAGATTGAAAATATGCGTAGATTCTATGAACATGAATTTCTAATGCAGAGTTAATTACAAAACCTATAGGAAGGGTCTCTAGTATGCCAAAAAATGGAAAATGCAGAGTCACACATAGTCAGAAAAACCCTATAGGCAGGATCTCTAAACGAGTAGTAATATTCACATAATCAATACAATAGACCTATAGGTAGGATTTCTAAACGATTAGTAACACTCACACAATCAACACAATAAACTCATAGGCAGTATTTCTACCCGAGTTTTGAACAAAGATATATAAAAAACCCCAGCTTTTACTAATAACCCCAGATCTGTTTATTATAACGATTATTACATCCCAATAATGAATAAATTACATAACAAAATTCATTATACTATACGGAGCCTTAGCATGCCCAATATTAAACTGGAAACCAGGCCTTCAATCAAAGCAAGTCTGAAGTATATAGGTGGTTCATCCATGATGCACAAAATTGGGCTTCTAGTGTGTCAAAGTTCTCAAGGGCCTCAGGGACCCCGGGCAATGCTCACACCAGAACCTTACTCAGAGAAATAGTAGTTTGTAAAAGATTGGAAAACCAGCCCATATGTGTCAGAGTTCAGAGGAGCCTCAAGGACCCTAGGAAGTACTCACATTGAGGGTGGTAGGTCCCTAAATAACTACCAGTAGAAGTTTGAAAACAGTATATAAAGGGTAGGGGAACAGTTTTAGAAAAACAGTTTGATTTTTAGGAGCAAACAGATTCAATACAGGACTGCAAACAGAATTTCACCTAGCACAAACAGAGTCCATATTTAGCATATGGTTCAAACAAACTGGTATTGGTTCAGCCATAGATATTGTATCAGTATTTAAAGCAATCACAAAAGAGAAAGGATGCTTGAACTAATAGACAGAATTGGCACCATATTACATGTTTGCGGAACAGGGAACATACAACTGACTATTCAGGGTTTCATATTACTGAAGATGACTTATTTTAGAAATTATCACTAAGTGGGATCATATAGGCATGTATTAAGCAGCAACGTGTAGAAGTTTAAATAACTAATCAAACATACACATAGAACGGGATAGGGTAGTAGGAACTAAAGTATACTAGTTTAGAAAGAAGTAAGCAGGAATCATAGATCAGACAGAAGCATGTTAAGGTTGAAATAAATTAACCATATAAGCACATAGAACAAAATAGGATAACAGGAGTTAACACATACCAGTTAGGAAGAAAGTAAACAAGAATATAATGATACTTTGGATCCAGAGAGTTTAGCCTGGCTTCCAGCCAGCTAAATAGTGCAACAAATTAGAGTGATAGAAAGAACTCAAGTTTATGAGAGAATAGACAGTTTTGAGAATTTTGAATTGTAAGAATTATTCAGTAAAGAAGTTGTGCGTGTGAGTGTAAGAGTATCAGTGTAAGTCTCTTCATATGTAGGTATGTGTGTCTGAGTGTAAGTGTGTAAGCGTCTTTTAAATCATAACAATGAAAGGCTTTTATAGCATACAGTATAGTAAAACCAAATAAGGTAGGAAAATTAATGGCACACAAATAAGGTGCAGAGATCCGTTAATCAGTCAATTTGGGTTAACAAAAATCAATTAATAGGATAGAATCACGTAAGTATTACTTAATTAAGGAGCATCGTTCACGGAATAAATCAGCAGACAAGATTAGGGCTAAATAAGGTAAGCAGTAAGTCTAGAAATCAATTATAAATCAGCCCCAATAATCAAAGCACAAAATCAGGCCAGTAATAGAATTAAGGAAAGTAGCACCAATTACTAATCACACATAAGGAAAGAATAGGTAAAAGTCTCATAAGGAAATATCGTTATTAACACAATTTCAAACCCTAATTTAAGTAATAAAATCAATTAACATGCTAATTTACATAGCTGAGGTTAACGGGCAAGAACAGTGAAATTAATAGTCGAATTAATTGAAACACTAAGTCATAAAGGCATGGAGATGAAACTCACGCAAAAGAAATCAGTCGAAAAGTAAAGAAGAAAACCAGAGTTGAACATTTAAATGTTTTAAACATTTTTTGCAGAAATCCCTTAAAAATCGAAACCCTAGCTTTTAGGTTAAAATAAAAATCGGTTAATAATAGGAGCAAAAACAAAAAATCCTTGAGGAAAAAACCCAAACAGAAAAAAAAAATACTTCAGATCTATAGAGATCTGAACAAAGATTCAAATAGAAAATAGCTAAGTTTATGAAGATAAACAGAAGTGAATCAAATCTGGCTTGAATCAGAGATTTGAAACCATAGAAACACGAAAATGGTAGTACTCACAGACATAGGGGTGAATATAGACGTATTTGTCGAGAAAAGAGAGATTTTGAACCAAGTCTGGTTCGAATCTCTTGAGAATCACAACACCAGTAGAGAGATGAGGCCGGATAAGGCTTAAAATCACAAGAAAACCCCGTGAATCGAAGGAATATAAGTGATGGTGGGTTAGAGTTAGAAGGGGGTGAGAGAGAGAAGAGATGCAAGAAAAGGATTCAGAGGCAGCGGGTTGGAGGAAAATGAGGGTAGGGTTTAGGATTAGTGTAATTAAAAAGGAAGGTTGATCCTGGACCGTTGATCTTCTGAGATCAACGGCCAGGATTAAATATGGGTTGGGTGGGTTATGGATATGGGTTATTGGGTTGGTTTAATTGGGGTAGGTTATTGGGCTGGAGTCCGAAAATTAGTGGAAAGAGGCTATATTTTAAATACCCACTTAATTTAATAAAAAAATTATAAAAATAGTTAATAAATGATTAAAAATGCTATTTGTGTATGAAAATGATTTAAAACAGTTATTTGGATACTGCAAAAATATAAAAAGTTATTTTCGTGTAAAATAAAGTAATTATGCACACATGGGCTATTATTGCAAAGTCATTGCAATTACAACCTAAAAATGTAAATATAGTTATGCATAGAATATTAAAGCTTAATATAAATATAAATGACAAAAATTAAGCAATAAAATTATTCAAAAATCATTTGTGATGCAATTCGTAGTTATTTAGATAATAAAATGATGGAATAAATTAATTTAAAATCATGTAAAAATACAGAAAATTATGGAAAAATAATAATATATGCTTATGCATTATTTTGAAAATATAAATGCATTTTGAAAATAATATAGGAAAAAATTGGGTATCAACAATGACGGTGTGATTTTATGCTACGGTCTTTTGTGCTGAGCTTTGAGGATGGATCGTGGTGTTCTGCCAAAGAGAAATGTCAACTTGAGGGTAATACGAAAAGAACTCGGAGAAAAAGGACAATTTGGTAGTAGGTGGGATCAGTATGGTAATGGTATGCTCGATTATTTTGGTTCTTATAATGAGGTGAAGCTTTAGTGGTATTTTGTGGCAATACTCTTGGATTTGGAGACCCGTGTGGGTTGGTTAAATTAGAGAGATTCAGTTCTGAAGGCTTGGTTATGTGCAAATGGGTTTCGAAGAGTTCTCGATGGTTTCTACCACGGTTTGAGATGGATATTTCCTACCAGCGTGAGGCGCATGTTGCGTATTGTGATTTTCTCCTAGTTATGTCAAATGAAAGGTTTCTGACTGATCGGGTTTGTATTTTGCTTGCGACTTAGATTTGTTAATGAGGTTCTTAAGCTTTTCACATGATGGCATGATAGATGTGGTGTGTCATATGGGATTGACATTTGCATATACAAGGTGGCGATTCAAATTTGAAGGAAAGGTCATGAATTCTTAGACAACATGGACGGTTTCAGGTGATTAGATGAATGTTATTACTACTTGGTATTGCCTGAGGAGGGTGCGCATTTCAGAAGGCGCATTGTGTTTTGACTTACAGATGTTTCATTGGTATTGTAGTACTCGCCAAGTTAACCGACTGCTGATGTCCATATTTTTTCTATGTGACATGGAAGAATTTTAGAAGTATTTCTTATGGGGATGATTGAGTATGAGAGATGTGTTAGTCATTCAAGTGGTGGAGTTGGAATCGACTATTGTGATTCATGTATTTTATGGATTAGGAGACTGGAATTCTTAGAAGCAGATTGTTTTGGGGTTGCGGATTGTGAAAGAGGTGGCCAACGTTAGCTAGGTGAAGATACGTGATATGGTTAGATAATTGTGGACTTTGGAGGGCTATTTGCTCATTTGGGGATGACCGAGTTGATTTGGGGGCCCATTGGTAGGTCAATGAGGATGTGTATTCTACACCGCGTCAGATTTGATGACTCAGAATTGTTAGAGTTGAGGGGAGTGGCATTCGGTTAGAGTTGAGGTTGTTAGTGTTCTCATATGTTCTATGTGTTACTCTTCTATGCTACAAAGTGTTGTGATTTATTGGTTATATGTATACATGATGCGGTTCTGTTTGGGTCTTGCAGTAAAATTCGAGCGAGATGGTTATTGAGGTGTTGAGTGGTACATTGCACCTTATTTATGTTCTTTCCGGGCCGTAGTATATTCTGTTATTTTCTTCTCCATGGTTATGGTCATGCACTTCGTGTACTTGATGTTGAATTGCTTGTGGTTATTGATTTTAAGCATTGGGGCTTGAAGCGATTCATATGGATCGGTGTTTGGATGGATCACACATTGCAGCGGAGTTATGTTGGGATATGATCCTTTGTGTTAGATTCGTGTGTCTTGGTTCTACTATGTATGATGGGTTCGTAGCATTGTCGTTGTGGTGGTACTTGATGAGCTTGCAGAACGGTTCTCTAATTTGAGTCATTTTCCATTTTTGGTGCATTTGAATTGTTGTGTATTGGTACACGGATTGCACCGTTTGTGGCTTGAGGTTGTATTGGTGTGGCATGTCAGTAGAGTGGTTGTATTGATGATATGAGGTCGTTGGACGTAGAATGGATGCTATCTGATATGATTATGGTATGTATGGAGGAATAATATCGGAAGTTAGCTTAGGATTTGTCGTTGGTTCTTGACGGACGAGAGAAGGCTCCATGACTTGTTGATCTGATGAGTGGTTAAGAGTTTTTGTATATTTCTTTCATCATCGACAGTGAACAAAGTTTTGAATGAGGCTTTATTTTATATGAGGTTTATTACCCGTATTGGGTTTGTTTTGAGCAGCTACCGCGATAAAGAATTATTGCTACGAGTATGTGAGTTGTGTGGTATATCATGTGATTACGTCTTGGGTCATGGTTATGGCTTGTTATGGCTTGTTCAGACTTATACAATGCGTAGATGCAAGATTCGGGTCTTGTAAGAAATTTTGGATATTGGAAATTGGGTTCCAAGGTTTATGTTCTAAGGTTGAATTAATAATCTTCAATTATGTTGTGCAATCAGGCTAATATGGATTGGGGTTATGTGGGATCACCCCCTGGTATGTGCATCGTAAGGTTACACGGCGATTTGATGGCTATCGAAAGACACTGGGCACGTTCGAGGACGAACGTATGTTTAAGTGGGGGAGAACGTAACAACCCGACCAGTCATTTTGAGCATTTTCATTCCATTCAACCGTTTGAAGTCTTGAGTGGCTTTATATGATTTATTATGACTTGTGTGAATCGTCGGTTTTGGTTTTCAGGTATTTCGGAATTAGTTTAGAAGAATGAATTTCATGTTTAAAGCTTTAAGTTAGAAGGGATGACCAAGCTTAAGTTTTTAGTATTTGACCTCGAATTGAAGTTTTGATGGTTCAGTTAAGTCCGGATGGTGAATTTGGACGTGGGAATATGCCCGGATTTGCATTTGGATATTTCTAAAAGGTTTCGGCACTAATTGGTAAAAGTTGGCAATTTGAATGTTTGGAATGTTCATAAGTTTAACCGGAATTGAATTTGGTGATATCGAGTTCGGATTGTGGTTCCGGGAATTGAAATAGTTTTGTTATGTCATTTTGGACTCGTGTGCAAAATTTGAGTTCATTCCGGGTTCATTTGATATGGTTCAGCAGTTTTGGAAGTTAAAAGACTCAAAGTTCATTAAGTTCGATTTGAGGAGAGATTCGTGGTTTTGATATTGTTACAGGTGATTTGAGGCCTCGAGTAGGTCCGTGATATGTTATGGGACTTTTTGGCATGTTCGGACGGGGTTCCGAGGGGCTTGAGCGTGTTTCAGATTGATTTCGAACCATATTTCATCATGTTTTATTGTTGGTTTCTGGTGCCTCGATTGTCCTTCGCGATCGCGAATATAGGGATGCGATCGCGTAGAGGAAATTCGGAGCCGGATACTTTCTTCATCGCGGTTTCGACTAGAAGAACGTGTTCGCGTAGTTAGGAGAACTTGAGAACCGCGTTCGCGGATGAGGAAATGTGGTCGCATAGAGTTGAGATTGGGCAGCTGAGAGCTGGAGAATTCTTCAACGTGATCGCATTATGGGTCGCGTTCATGGAGCTTTACATCTATGATCATCGTGTTCGCGTGGCTAGTATCGCGAACGCGTATTGCATTTTGGTGGAACTGACTTTTGTTCTTCGCGATCGCCAAGGTTATTCCACGATCGCGATGGGTATTGATGTCCAGTGATTATAAGTACTTTCTTTTCGGGAGTTTCAGTCATTTTAACATGTTTGGAGCTATGGAGCTCAGATTGAGATGAGTTTTAGGGCGATTTTCACCATATGGATTGGAGTAAGTGTTCTCTACTCGGTTTTGATTATATTTCATGAATCTATCTTTATTTTTGGAAATTATTCGACGATTTCAAAAGAGAAATCAGGGGGTTTTGTATACAATTTCATAAAATGAATTTTGCGTTTTGAGCATCGATTCGGAGTCGAATTTGAGTGAAACTAGTGTGCTTGGACTCGTAATTGAATGGGTTGTCGGATTTTATGAGTTTTTTCAGGTTCCGAGATGCAAGCTCGGGTTTGACTTTTTGGTTGACTTTGGGACTTTTGCTTAAAGATTCGACCTTTATCGATTGGGTTTGTTTCCTTCGGATTTATTTGAAGTTCTTGAGTTTCTTTTGGCTAGTTTCGAGCCGTTCAGAGGTTGGTACACGCGGGATGGAGTTTCTAGAGTATTGTTCTGCTTGCTCGGTATTGGATTCGGCTTGTTCGAGGTAAGTAACACTTATAAACTTGGTGCAGAGTATGAATCCCTGAATATACAGGTCATGTGTTGGTGTTGAGGTACGCACATGCTAGGTGATAGGCGTGTGGGCGTGCACCGTGTGAATTATGACTTGATTGATTCTGTCGTACTATGTAGTTATCTAATCTGGATTTTACCCATGAAATCTCTACGTGCTAGAGTAATTGAGTTGTGATCCAAGTTAGAAATCTTGTTTAGGCTGTATACTTACTTTGTTGGGACCCAGTGAGGTCATTTTCGTTGTTGAGTTATTTGCTTAAATTGTGAATGCATACTCAATCATATTCACTCATTTGCATATCATATCTCAATCTCTGTTATCGTTGTTATCACATCATATTATTATTATTATTTGGCCTGATTAGCATGAGATTTGTGAGCCAAGAGACTGGAGAGATTGATGACTAAGACCGAGGGCCTGATTGTGAGTAATATTGATGGGATTGGGTTGCACACCACAGCAAGTTTTATTGATTCATGATGGGATTGGGTTGCGGCCGCAGCGGGTTTTATTGATTCATGATGGGATAGGGTTGTACGTCACAACAAGTATTATTGATTTGTGATGGGATCGGTTTGCGCACCGCAATAGGCTTCATTAGCTCTTGGGCAGGATCCGCCCCTCTAGAGTCTAACGTACCAGCATTGAATGAGGTATTGTAAAGTGCTGAGTGATTGAGCGTGATAAGTGGGAGTGCGATACAGTGAGATTGAGTATTCTGAGAGTGTCACATGAGTTCATCACTGTGATGCATTGCCTTTGGCATGCATTCTTGACATACAGGCATAGATATGCATTTTCTCATGCCACAGACATTCAAGACTTCACATGCACAGTGACATGTAGGCATAGAGATGTAATTACATCAATAATCTTATCTATTGCTGAAAGTTTTGGGAAAATCATAGTTTTTTTTTGCTGATTTACTCACATTTTGATGAATTCGGCTAAAGATTTGAGTTTTACTGTTATACCTGAAAAGCATGCCTATTTTTCCGTAACTGTGAACGAGCTGAGCATCATATCTTTGAGTTATTATTTGTGTTGCTTTTATTATATTGTTACGAGTTGTTCTTGACTATTTATGTTGAACTCTGACCGTTATCCAAGTTCTTCACTGCTTTCAACCTAAGGTTAAGTTTGTTACTTATTGAGTACATGGGGTCGATTGTACTCATACTATACGTCTGCACCTTGCGTGGATTTTGGATGTTGATGTTGTTGTGTATGGGGGAGCTAGCATTGAAGATGTACTTGTGTTCCGGTGTTAGCTACCTCTTATTCATTGTAGCTTTAGATTTATAAAAATCAGCTTATGTACATTTCAAACGGATGATGTACTGATTTTATACCAACTTTGTAAACTCTAAATCTTAGAAGCTCATGATTTGTTAGTCAGTCCTTAGAAAGTTGTATAAAAATTCAGTTATTTCATCATTTATTTTTTTTCAGTAAATCTTATTTGAATTGAATAGTTGCTAATTGACTTGTCTAGCGAATTATGTTAGATGCGAATCATGACTAGTTGGATTTTGGGTCGTGACAAAACCAAAAAAGAATTGAGAAGCGAAACAGAAAAACAAAACGAAGGAGAAAGGAAAAGCAAGTTACTTCTCTTAAAAGATAATGATTGATACAACAATTACCATCGACCTGCAAAATATAACACACCTAAAGTCAATAAAGTATGAAAAAGTATAAACAAAAAAAAGGAAGAAAGAAACACCACCTAACAGAAAGCCTCAAACAAAATCAAAAGCACAATATTTTCAACTAAAATCAATGAAAGTAGGAAACAAAAAAAAAAGAGTAATAACAATTGATATTGTAATTTTAAACATTTGTAGTAGGAAAAAACGTGCGGCAAGTGGACGTCTCCAATACGGAGGGAGCTTTTAAAAGACACCTTCGTTGAAAAGGAAATACAACCGCTACAGAAAGATGTAAAGGTGAGGTCATAATGTAATCCCTTCGACATATTTACTTGACATGTATATTAAAAATATATTTTTATTTTTATTTTTATTTGTTACTTTACGCATATTAAGAAAGATAAAAAAAATTTGTTATACCTACAATATTTATTACTCATATCAAATCATTTTCTCAAATGCAATAAAGTATGTATCAATTAATATAGGCACCATGATAAATTATGTACTTTATTTATTATTTCTTAAGAGGCATAAAAAGTCAAAACGTGTCAAGTAAAAGTGAACGGAAGGAGTATAAGAATTTAAAGTGACGTTTCAGTTCCTCTTTAATGCATAAAACAAATGGTAGAAATGAGAAAAAGTCAAAAACTAAGAAGAAGAAAAAAAGAAATATGAATCTTGGATGGTGTATTGGTCAAAATTTGAACTGAATTTAATGACAGCAAACGGACGCGGTCGAGGTCAAAGCTGACTATGGCTCAATAGGGAGGAATCGCTTAAAGAAGGATAAGCACTGAGGTCGAGTAAAGAACGTATGAAAGCAACAGCTAAAATAAGTTTTAGAATAGAGAAATATTTCATTGGATATTTCTTTAGTTGTACTTTTTAGGGTTTCTTAGGAATATCCCCTATAAATAGGAAGAGATAAAGAACAAAAAAGGGATCTTCACTTTTCTGATAAGAACACATTGTAAATGGTTGACTACAAAGAATATACAAAAGCTTATCTTGTCCACTGATCACATTGTTCGATACACACTTTTTATTCACAAGATCCAAAGATTCCTTGTCCATTTTCATTTTTATTATACCACGTTATTGTCAGGAAGGAGAATCATCCAAGTCATCTAACATTTGGATGATAAATTCCTCCTTATTACATTTATTGTCATTATCTACATTTATTGCATGTTTTCATCACCATATTCATTGAACAATCATTGAGCATTTGTAGTTGGTATACAACATCATCGGATTCAGCCCTACATCATTAATACATCTAAATGTTAGATCTAATGGTTATTATTTTTAACTAGAATTCACTATCTATTTTTTTCATTCGTTCATTTTAAGAAAAGATTTAACATTTTTTTGATAAAACAGATGGTACTAGCTGCCATATCACTGTAACGACCCGGCTGGTCGTTCTGTGAAATTAGCTCGGTTTTTCCTATTTCTGATTTATCATGTGTTATTTAGATCATTTATGTGGTGAGGGTCAGTTGGTTCGGGTTCGGAGCGGTCGAGGTGAGAAATGAGACACTTAATCTCTTAAGTTGGCTTAATAGTTGGAAAAGTCAACCGGGAGTTGACTTATAGGTAAACCACCTCGGAATGTAGTTTTCATGGCTCGGATAGCTTCATTAGGTGATTTGGTACTTAGAAGTGTGTCCGGAATGTGATTTTGATGTCCGGTGTAGAATTAGGCAGGATTTGGCGAAATAGAGTTTTTGGCAATTTTCGGTCGGCATTGGAAAATAGGTTGTCGGGTTGGAATGGAATTTCGGAAGTTGGAGCAAGTTCGTAGTGTCATTTTTGGATGTGAGTGTAAATTTTCAGGTCATTCGGATGTGCTTTGGTTGGTTTCGGCATCGTTTGGTGATTTTCCGAAGTTCTAGGAATCTTAGGCTTGAATCATGGGTTGAATTGGAGTTTCGATGTTATTTTGGGTGTTCCGGAAATTCGATTAAGTCTGGATAATCATTTATGACTTGTTTGTATTTTTGGTTGGGGTCCCGAGGGGCTCAGGTTGATTTCGGATGTCCCTCGGGGACTTTGAAGTGAGAAAATTGCAGTTGAACTGCTCTTGGTGTGGCCGTACCTGCGGATGCTTGAGCGCAAGTGCGGATTCTGGTGGGCTGGAGGAGTTCCGCAAGTGCGAGGATTTTACTGCACTTGCGAAGCCGCAGATGCGGAACTTTGAGTGGAGTCCGCAGGTGCGCACCTGGGACCGCAGGTGCGCGTAAATGACCGCAGGTGCGGGACCTCTGGACAAGAGAGTATAAATACCAGCCTTCGCGATTTTGAGCCATTTCTTCAATATTTTCATCCGGGATTAAGCTTTGGGAGAGGGTTTTGAAGGAGGAAACCAAGAGGACTTCGTTGAGGTAAGATATTTGAACCTAAAACTCGATTCTATGTTGATATTTGACGGATTAAGCATGGAATTAGTGGAGTTTAATTGTTTAAATTGGGGGTTTAGGGCTTGGGAATTTGAGACTAAAAATTGAGGAATTGAGGGGTCATTTGTGGTTGGATTTTGATGCATTTAGTATGTATAGACTCGGGAAAGGATGAGGATTCTTGTGATGTGATTTTTATAGAATTATGAGACGTGTGCCTAGGGGTCGGGTTTGGCCAATTTCGAGAATTTTGGTTAAATTTGATAATTTTCGAGTGGGCCTTATTCCTTTAGCCTATATTGATGATATTAATCTGGTTTTGGTTAGATTCGGAGCAATCGGGAGAAGATTCGAGAGGCAAGAGCATTGTGGATTAGTATTTAGGTCAGTTTGAGGTAAGAAATGACTGTAAATCTTGTCCTGAAGGTATGAAACCCCGGACTTCGTATTTTCTCACTATTTTGGAGTGGCGCACATGCTGGATAACGAGTGTGTGGTGTTCACTTATAGGGGATTGGGACTTGGTCCATCTCGTGGCAACTGTTGAGTTGCGTATTGGATTCTAAATCATATGATATTTCATGTTTTAAAGATTATTACTATGTTTTGGGCGGAATGCCGCATTTGGGCCTCGTGCCATGCATTTGGACTCCTTGGGGGATTTTATTGTTATTCCTCATAGTGTTGACTTATGATTTACACTCAGCCATATTATGTATAGCTGATTTCGAAACTCAGTCTTAGTTACACTATTTTGAGATATAAAATGATATTTTAGGTCGAGTACCCCGTTTTACTAATAGCCCGATTGGCTTTTTGAGAGATTTCTAACTGAGTATGGTCGAGGGCCTATGTTGTGAGGATTCTATAGGATCGGGTTGCACTTCGCAGCATGTTACATTGTTTATGATATGTGAGAGGCCAAGAGCTTGAGTGATTAATCCAGGAGATGGCTTGATATTAGCGCTTGGAATGTAGGATTCCCTCCGGAGTCAGTACACCCCCAGTGAGAGCAGGCACCTACTAAGTGCGATTGTCGAGTGCCGAGGGATCAGTGATTGGGAGGCATGAGTGACTGTGAGGTTTCCCGAGGAGCTAATTATGAGTGACTGACTGTGAGGTATGCCCGAGGGGCTGATTCTGAGTGATATTACGCCTGAGGGGCAGTTTCTGATACATGTTTTTCCCGAGAGGCTACTTATGATTTTACCACTTTCACTTTGAACTTCCATGATGTTTCGCCCGAGGGGCACTTTATGATGTATGTTTTTCCCGAGAGGCTATTCATGATTTTTTTGTCATTTTTACTCCGAACTTAAAGTATTTCTGTTGAAACCGTTGGAAATATACTTTCAAGTGATTTTTACTGAAATCATCTTTTAAGCATGATGAAAGCATGATGACTTGACCTATGTACTATTGGGAAAACGAGTTGTATTTACTGTGAAATTATAGCATGTACTTGCGTATTTCCTATTGCTCGGACCTTATTTACTCCCATTACTACTGAGTTGGCGTACTCACATTACTCCATGCACCTTGTGTGCATATTCAGGTGCTAGGGCAGGGTGAGCTATTTACCATCCTCAGGGATTTCACGGAGATTTGCGAGGTAGTTGCACGCGTCTGCAGCCCTGCTTTCTTCCTCTTATTATTATAAAGCTTATGTTCCAGACTTGTACATTTTTTATAAATGCTCATGACCAGTGACTCCGGGATCTTGGGGTTGTATTTAACATTCGGCGTGGCTTTATCTGTTTTAAAAATGATTAAATGAAACCTTTATGGATTATCAGTTTAGTAATGATATAAATGAAAGATTCTTTACATTTTAAGTGTTAATTTGGCTAGCATAGTTCCACGACAGGCGTCATCACGACTAGCTTAGATTTGGGGTCGTGACAAGTTGGTATCAAAGCCTAGGTGTCATAGGACTCACCGGTCATGAGCAGGTTTAGTAGAGTCTTGCGGATCGGTACGGAGACGTATATACTTATCTTCAAGAGGTTGTAGAAACCTTAGGGAAATCTCACATTCTTGAATTCTTGTCGTGCTAATCTATTTATTCAGCCAAAAGCATAACTCTTTGAATTCCTTTCATGTATACGAATGCGCACGTGAGCGCTTGGTATCAGATGTGCATCGACGGCTTGTGATTCCCATGTATGAGTTGCGAGATTGTTTTTGACAAGTTGATAATGGACCAGTCTGGAGGACTTGAGGCCGGGCTTTGTCTGTGGTTTGAGTGCTGAGATTTCGATTGTGTGAGCCGTGCATTTGGGACTTATATGTCCATTTGTGTCCTTACCGGTGGGGTTTTGTGACTGGATGACTATGTGGCGAGTGTGATTCGATGGTGAGGTGTGTTCAAATTCTTTGATTATGACAACAGGATTGGCTGGAAATGTGGCAAGATCTATTGAGTATTTGATGTTTGTCTCGAGTTGGCATATGGCTTCGAGTTGTGAGTGTATTGGAAGACCTCTCATGTTGTTTAGTTATGGAGCAAAGCAGATCTTTCTGTTGTGTTATGAGTTCCTGGTGATGTCTTTTGGGCTGGCCAATGCCCTAGTATCGTTCATGTATTTGATTAACAGTGTATTCCAGCTATATTTATACTCTTTCGTTATTGTATTAATTGATAGCATCCTGGCGTACTCACGTAGCCAGGAGATTGATGGAGGAGAAGCTTTACGCAAAGTATCCAAGTGTGAATTTTTGGCTCAGTTCAGTAGCATTCTTAGGGAACGTGGTGTCCAGTGAGGTATACAGGTGGTCAGACAAGTGTTGAGAGAGCTTCCAAAAGCTCAAGATTGCTTTGACCACAGCTCCAGTGTTAGTTCTGCCATCAGCTTCAGTTTCTTATATTGCGTAGGTGCCTCGAGGATAGGCAATAGTTGTGTTTTAATGCAGGAGGGTATAATGATTGTGTGTTAGCTATGATTTTTTGGGAAGGGTATATAAATGATATCAGATTGAGGCTAAGCAGGCAGGTTATCTCCCACGGGGTGTCCTGAGGTTGTGTGATCCTTAGGTGGTTTTATAGCAAATACTCATTTACCAGTAAATGTTATATGTTGTAAATTGAGTTTAGATCGCTTATGGAAGTTGACACGGCTATTGAAATGGTGAATGCGAGATTGCAAATGATTTGAGATGTTAAATGGTTTGAGTTATATATGAGCTTATGAAGGATTTAATTGAATCTCGCTGCAATATGGTGGCGGTGTTAACGTATGGGCATTGTGAGTTATTGATTGTTTTGATATATGGCTTTGATCCAAGTGGGGGAGGCTGCTAACTATAAGTTGGTTGCACGATTATGCGAGGTATTGGGTTTAGTTCGAGGTATACTGTTGAATCAGTTATGACCTGCACAGCTGGAGTCTAAGAAGACTCGAGTAATGGAAATTTTTGGATACAGGTGGTAATGTACTCTATGGGTAGATGGGTTTTATTGAATGATTGAGTTGTAGCGGTAAATGGGGTAGTGTGTGCGGAGTAGGAATTTTCTTGGTTGCTTCGAAGTGTGGGTTACTTCCCAGTATGTTAGTGTGCAAATGGGGTCAGTTCGTTTGATATGTTTGATCAGTTTAATTGAGATTTTTGTAGAGTGGATGACTCTCGAGAATGGTTCTGACGAATTCAAGGTTATACGTAACAATTGAGAATCTTCAAGGTGTGTATTTGGCTAGAATTGAGATTTATGTTGGAGGATGTCAAGACTTGTGGCAGTTCCACATTATCATGGATTCTACATATCAGTATCAGGAAAGTGAAGGTAATGGCTTTAGATTCGCAGGAAGTCTCTTCAGGATAAGTATTTTGGATGTCGTACTTTTGGGGATATTTGAGAGAGTATTCAGCGGCTTACGAGCCTTAGACGATACAGTCTTATGCTTGGGCCCCGTGTGGTGAGTCTAGGTTGAGAATTGCGGTATTATAGCAAGGAGAAGCATCAATTCGAAGGTAAGTCAGAAGGAACTTGGATAAATAGGACAACTCTGTAGTAGGTCGGATCGGCATGGTAAGGATATGATTAGCTCTTTGGGTGTTTATGAGGAAATGAGTTTTTACAGGTGTTTCTTAGCGATGCTCTTGGGTTTTGGTGACCTGTGTAACTTGGTTGAGTTAGAAGGACTCGGTCCTGACGGTTTAGTGTTGTACAAATGGGATTCAGATAGTTCCTGATGGTTTCTACCACGGTTAGAGACGCATATTTTCCACTGGCGTGAGGTGCAGGTGATGTATAGTGATTTTGCTTCTAAATGGGGTCAAATGGAAAGTTCTTGGCTAGTTGGGTATGTAGTTGCTTGTGGTTCGGAAGTGATCATGAAGTTCTCATATTTATCATAGGATGGCATGGCGTATGTTGTAATTTGTGTAGAGTTAAGATTTTTATATGTGAGGACACGGTTCAGTTCTGGGAGGAAGGTCAAGAATTCTTAGGCAGCATTGGCAGTTTCAGATTACTAGGTAGATGATATCACTATTGGCTGGCTTGATCAGGGTATACATTTCACAAAGAGAAATGTGTGGAGTTAATGGTGCTTCATTGGTATTGTGATGCTCTCTTGTTGGATCGACTGCTGATATTCAAGGTTTCTTGGTGGCACGGAAGAATTATAGGGGTATCCTTCATGGAATGATTGACTATTAGGGATTGTGTTATATATTCGAGCGATGGAGTATGGATCAGATATGGTAATTTGTGCGTTTCATGGACTTCGAGGCTGAAAGTTCTCATAAACAGATTATTTTGTGGTTGTGGAGTGTGAGGATGCGAGCAAATCTAGTCAGATGTTAGTAAATGCCATGATTCAGTCATTGTGAACCTTCGGAGAGTTATCTATTTGTTGTGGGTGACCAGAGTTGATTTAAGGTTATTGGTAGGCGCAGTGTGGGTGTGTGTTCTGCACCAGGTCGGAATTGTTGACTCCGAATTGCTATTGTTGAGTGATGTACCATTCAATTGTCATTGAGTTTATTCATATTCTGGAGTGATCTATGGGTTAACCTTCGGTGTTGCGAGGAGTGGTGATTGTTGGTTATATGCATATATGGTGCGGATTTATTTAGGCTTTATAGCAGGATTTGAGTAAGGTAAGTAATTGGGTATTGCGGGATTGAGACGTATTGGTTATGTTCTTTCTGATTCGTGTGGCATGGTATCGTCCGATTCCCCCGTGGTTATGGTAATGCACTTGGAGTACTTGATGTCGAATTGCGCATGGTTATTGATTTTGAGCAAGGTGGCTTGAAGTATTTCATGTGTACCCGCGTTTGGATGGGATCACGCATTGTAGCGGAGTTATGTGGAAGTATGATCCTTGGTGTCAGATTCGTGTGTTTTGATTTTCCGATGTGTGCCAGGCTCTTATCATGGTCTTGTGATGGTAATTGTTAATGGCAGGATAGTCATCTCGTGTGAATTTTTCCTATGATTTGAGTTCGTGGGATGTTGCTATTGAGGGCACGAGTTGCACAGGTTATGGATTTGGATTGTATTGGTGCGTCATGTCATCAGAGTGGTCGTGTTGAATTAGAAAAAGTCATTGGGCCTAGAATGAAAACTACCAGAGTTGACAACAGCATGGTTGGAAGAATGATATTGGAAGTTGGCTTAGAAATCTGCTAGAGTTCCTGTCGGAGAAAGGGGGAGCTCCATGACTGGCTAATCGGACGAATGGTTTCTAGTTTCTATGCGTTTCTTTCATCATCGGCAGTATATTAAAGTGTTAGAGTGAGGAATTGCTTGATAAGAGGTTATGTACCGGTATTCGGTTGTTTTGAGCAGCTATTATGATTAGGATTTATTATTATGAGTGTTTGAGTCATGAGGTATATTATGTGATTACATCTTGGGTTACGGATATGGCTTGATACAGCGTGTTCAGACTTATTCAGTTCATAGTCGTGGAATTTTGATCTTGTAAATTATTTCAGAAGTGGAAATTTGGTTCTAAGGTTTATGGGTCAGGTTAGATTTCCAAATTTCAACTGTGTTGTGCTATTATACCTATATGGGATTGGGTGACGTGGGATCACCCCCCCGGGTATGTGCATGGTAGGTTACACGGCAATTTTGGTGGTTTTTTTTAACAACTCTGGGCACGTTCGAGGACGAATGTTTGTTTAAGAGGGGGAGAATGTAACAACCCGACCGGTCGTTCTATGAAATTAGCCCTTTTTTCCCTGTTTCTGCTTTATCGTGTGTTATTTAGCTCATTTATGTGGTGTCGGGTCAGTTGGTTCGAGTTCGGAGCGGTCGTGGTGAGAAATGAGACACTTAGTCTCTTAAGTTGGCTTAATAGTTAGAAAAGTCAACTGAGAGTTTACTTATAGGTAAACAACCTCGAAATGTAGTTTTCATGGCTCGAATAGCTTCATTAGGTGATTTGGGACTTAGGAGTGTCTTTGGAATGTGGTTTTGATGTCCGGTGTAGAATTAGGCAGGATTTGGCAAAATGGAGTTTTTGGCAATTTCCAGTTAGCAGTGGAAAATAGGCTATCGGGGTCGGAATGGAATTCCGGAAGTTGGAGCAGCTTCGTAATGCCATTTTGGACGTGTGTGCAAATTTTCAGGTCATTCCGATGTGTTTTGGTTGGTTTCGGCATCGTTGGTGATTTTCGAAAGTTTTAGGAATCTTAGGCTTGAATCATGGGTTGAATTGGAGTTTCGATGTTATTTTGGGTGTTCCGGGAATTCAATTAAGTCCGTGTAATCATTTATTACTTGTTTGTATTTTTGGTTGGGGTTCCGAGGGGCTCGGGTTGATTTCGGATGGCCCTCGGGAATTTTGAAGTGGGAAAAATGCAGTTGAACTGCTGCTAGTGTGGCCGCACCTGCGGATGGATGAGCGCAGGTGCGAGAGCCGTAGGTGCGAGAAAGGGGCGCAGGTGCGGCTTCTAGTGGGCTGGAGGAGTTCCGCAGGTGCGAGGGTTTTACCGCACCTGCGAAGCCGCATATGCGGAACTTTGAGCGCAGGTGCGGAGGTTTGGTTTTTGAGTGGAGTCCGCAGGTGCGCACCTGGGACCGCAGGTGCGGATCCGCAGGTGCGCGTAAATGACCGCAGGTGCGCGACCTCTGGACAGGAGAGTATGAATACCAGCCTTCTTGATTTTGAGCCATTTCTTCAATATTTTCATCCGGGATTAAGCTTTGGGAGAAGGTTTTGAAGGAGGAAATCAAGAGGACTTCGTTGAGGTAAGATATTTGAACCTAAAACTCGATTCTATGTTGATATTTGACGGATTAAGCATGGAATTAATGGAATTTAATGGTTTAAATTGGGAGTATAGGGCTTGGGAATTTGAGACTTAAAATTGAGGAATTTAGGGGTCATTTGTGGTTGGATTTTGATGCATTTTATATGTATAGACTCGGGAAATGATGAGGATTCTTATGATGTGATTTTTATAAAATTTCGAGACGTGGTCCTGGGGGTCGGTTTGGCCAATTTCGGGAATTTTGGTAAATTTGATAATTTTCAAGTGGGCTTTGTTCCTTTAGCGTATATTGATGATATTAATCTGGTTTTGGTTAGATTCGGAGAAATCGGGAGCCGATTCAAGAGACAAGAGCATCGCGAATTAGATTTTGGGCCGATTTGAGGTAAGTAATTACTGTAAATCTTGTCCTGAAGGTATGAAACCCCGGACTTCATATTTTCTCACTATTTTGGAGTGGCGCACATGATGGATGACGAATGTGTGGCGTGCACTGATAGGGGATTGTGACTTGGTCCATCTCGTGGCAACTATTGAGTTGCGTATTGGATTCTAAATCATATGATATTTCATGTTTTAAAGATTATTACTATATTTTGGGCGGAATGACGCATTTGGGCCTCGAGCCATGCATTTGGACCCCTTGGGGGCTTTTACTGCTATTCCTCACTGTGTTGACTTATGATTTAAACTCAGCCATATTATGTATAAATGATTTCAAAACTCAGTCTTATTTACATTATTTTGATATATAAAATGATATTTTGGGTCCAGTAACCCGTTTTACTGATAGCCCGAGTAGCTTTTTGAGAGATTTATGACTGAGTGTGGTCGAGGGCCTATGGTGTGAGGATGCTATGGGATAGGGCTGCACACCGCAGCATGTTACATTGTTTATGATATTTGAGAGGTCGAGAGCGTAAGTTATTATGCCACGAGATGGCTTGATATTAGCGCTTGGGATGTAGGAGTCCCTCTGTAGTCAGTACAACCCCAGTGAGCGCAGGTACCTACTGAGTGCGAGTGCCGAGGGACGAGTGATTGGGAGGCATGAGTGACTGTGAGGTTGCCCGAGGGGCTGATTATAAGTGACTATGAGGTATGCCCGAGGGGCTGATTCTGAGTGATATTACGTCCGAGGGGCAGTTTCTGATACATGTTTTGCCCGAGAGGCTACTTATGATTTTACCACTTTCACTCTGAACTTCCGTGATGTTACGCCCGAGGGTCACTTTATGATGTATGTTTTTCACGAGAGGCTATTCATGATTTTTTTTGTCATTTTTACTCCGAACTTAAAGTATTTCTGTTGAAACCGTTGGAAATATACTTTCAAATGATTTTTACTGAAATCGTCTTTTAAGCATGATGACTTGACCTATGTACTGTTGGGAAAAAGAGCTATATTTAATGTGAATTTATAGCATGTACTTGCGTGTTTCCTATTGCTCGGACCTTATTTACTCTCATTACTACTGAGTTGGCGTACTCACATTACTCCCTGCACCTTGTGTGCAGATTCAGGTGCTAGGGCAGGGTGAGCTGTTTACCTGCCTCAGGGATTTCTCGGAGATTTGCGAAGTAGCTGCACGCGTCCGCAGCCTTGCTTTCTTCCTCTTATTATTATAAAGCTTATGTTCCAGACTTGTACATTTTTGGTAAATGCTCATGACCAGTGACTCCGGGATCTTGGAGTTGTATTTAATATTCGGCGTGGCTTTATCTGTTTTAAAAATGATTAAACGAAATCTTTATGAATTGTCAGTTTAGTAATGATATAAATGAAAGATTTTTTACGTTTTAAGTGTTAATTTGGCTGAACTAATTACACGACAAGCGTCATCACGACTAGCTTATATTTGGGATCGTGACAACCACTTTTTTATTGCCCTCAATTATTATAGATATATAAATTTTGGAGTGCTACGTAGTTTGCTGATGTAACTTATTCAAATAAGATAAACATAGGATAGTCCAAGACTTTGAGTTTCGTGAGAAACTCAGAGAGTATACTGATACTGGTATGAGTCTCTTCCATGATAGGTTTGTGCTAAATTTTTACTTTCTTTCTTCCTCCTCTTTCTCACATCTATTTTATTTTATTTACTGTCAAATTTTTCTAGTCTCTATAACAACCTTGTTTGTTCTGAAAAACTTGACTTTTATAGAAAAGTGTTGTCATATAGAAATACTATTATAGAAAGATATGACTGCACTAGAAAAAGTTCTAGAAAACTCACGAGCTTTAGAGTTACAACCAAATAATTACATTTCTAGGCTGCATTATTTTAGTGTACGTTAAATGCTACCAAATAGTCTCTCCCATTATTTTCTCCTTCAGCGTTTTCATTGGCCCCCTCAAAATCTTATATGAAGAAGAAAAGGGAGAGAAAAAGATAGAATAAGGAATAATTTTCCTTCATAATTGAAAACCGTGTTGATCATGATTGTGAGTTGTGACTTCTAGGAAATGAAATTTATTTTATTTTATACATAGTTTGATAGTAGTGATATCATCACTTTGCACTGTCCAACAGACGAACACAGAATTGATTGTTCCTTCAACTTTTAACAAAGGTTGGAAAAACACGTTGATGTACAATAGACGAAAGACATTACGTTTGAGATACATACCAGATTCTTTGTCACATTTTCTTGAATTTAGAAAGCTAGGATTCATCCCTAGAATGTACTAGGTATTGCCTTGTACAGCTTATAAACCTTAGCCTAACCAATTTTACCCAAGGCAAATTTCGTACTATACTGTTTTTCTGAAATTGATTGATCCAATTAATGGGCCTAAATATGGAAGTACACATATATTTTGGGAAATTGCAATTTTGGTAATATCCTGCCAAAACACAGATGGTTTACAGATCCACTCGTGAAGTACTCTCCATTCACGGGCCCAAAGTATTAAATGGTCCAATATGTTATGCCTTGGCATATAAGTTCTCGTGAAATATAATTTTCAAGGACAAAAGAAAAAGTTTCACATTTTCCAAAGATTGAGTAACTTAAAGAATTAAAAAGAGAAGACAATTATAAAGCCAAAAATGTACATGCAAGTTAAAAAGTATGCCTACTTCTTCTTTTCCTTGAAATTGTGCCAACGACGTTTGGTTTAGAAAATTTATTCAATAATATTTCCCAAATAACAAAAAAAAAAAAAAAAGATGCATTTTGGTGGGGAAATAGATATTATTTAAAAAAATCAAACCGGAATGTTTTACGGACACCAAAATTTTCTGATGGTTGATTTCACAAATATATACTCTTCAAAAAACATTTTCTCAAAATTTACGTAAAGACTTATTTCCAATTTCTGGAAAAGAAATACAATCAAATTTTTATGCCACGTACACTTCAAAGTCACGTGCTACCATTAATAGTTTCTAAAAATAGAGAATTGACGTCTCTTATTAGAACTTGAATATACTGTTTACAGTTTCTTTTTCATATTTTTTTCCATTACAATATCAGGGAAGAGAAATAGGGATAAGGAGATGGTGAGATTCAAACTCATATTATGTGCGTCATAAGACTTTCACTAATACTACTAATTAAAGGAAAAATCTTGATTTCAATTATTATAATCTAAAACAACCTAGTTTTGACGCCCACCGCCAAAGCCAATATTAAAAGCTCTTGTCAATAAATGCTAGCTCAAGTGAAAAGTTATAAAGTCTGAAAATTTTAAAAATCTTATTCTTGTATATCAAGCTTTTTAACTATAATTAATTAAGCCAACATATAAACAAGACAACGTGCAAGAAAAAGCATGATTAAGAAAGGCTACCATCATGAGAAATGCAAAAGACATTGATAAGAAAGACTAAGTGAGCCTATATATTATCAATAATATATGCTTTATTTATTCGGAACGAAAGATACTAATCTTCATTCTCATCAAAAAGTGATTAGACATCTATCCAACCTTTGTCTTGGATACCTTATGTTTAGTTTCAAGAAAACGATAGATCAATGTTTTCTTGCATTAATCCAATTTGACAACCATAAACTTTCGTTAACCGATCTTAGTTTCTCTAAAATATCCATTTAGCAACAAATAATTATGATGTTGTCGTCGCCATATTCCATATGTCACTTAGTCATCTCTGTCTCGCTGCGGGTCAGCACCTCCGAAAGAAACGGAGGACTTCATTCAGTGACCTTGCGATCGCTCTCTTAACGATAATGTAAAGTTTGAAGATAAGTTTTATACTCAATTAATTTTTCAATCCCTCTAGTCGGGTGCGTGCCGACCGGTTTTACGACCAGATCCCCCTAAAAACTGTACGTGCGGGTCTCCCCGCATGTGGCTCACGCCATTCGAAGTGGCCCAGCCCAGCATTCATTCGCAAATTCTGTAGTGAAATTGAGACTGCTCAACCTCGAAAGTTAATTTGCGTGTAGGCAGCGCTGTCTGTCGTACCGTTGACTCTATCTATTCATGGAATTTCGGCGGTAACTGCCATTCTAACTCCGTTTCAATTTATGTGAATTTGTTTGACTGGGCACGAAGTTTAAGAGAAAATTAAGACTTTTAAAATATGTGGTCCTAAACAAATTAAAAAGAAGTCCAGAATATTTTTCTGATTATAAAAGTTTCTCATTAAGGGTAAAATTATAATTAAGTTAAATTATTTTTAAATTTAAAAAGGAATTATTTTTTTTAAACGCACCAAAAAAGAAATAGGTTCCGTGAACCGGAACGAAGAGAATACTTATTATCTTAATCCATGTGAGTAGTACTATACAGGCTTGTAATGGTGACAGCAGCACTTACCTTTGCATGTGCATGCAGTCCAATCTACAAATGAATGTACTGACGAAAGAACTTACTACTTAGTATAAGCATCTAAAATTTTCTCTTTTTTCTTTTAATTTGTTCTCAAAATTAATGGGGGTAACTAATCTACATTTTATTATCAAGTAAACATGTATAACAGGAGTTACAAAAAGAATAGTTACAAGATATAAGGAAATAGAACTATACCATTTTCCTTTTTTCTGCTTGTTTGGTTTCATGACATATAAAAAGTAAAGAAATAAGAGTAATTAAGAAAAAAGCAGAGACTGATCTACGGATTTTACGTCAGCAGATATGTGAGTACCACCACTACATCTATTATTTTTTGTAGCTGTGTGAATATAGTATAAATGTACATATTTTCAATTTAAAATTGTTCAATTATATAGCATTCACACGCAGAGGGCGATTTAAAAATTTAAAATTTATGAGTTTTTATATAGCGATTTCAAATAAATACACAATAACAACCGAGTTTGCAATTTACTATTAATATTTATGAATATTTAATTGTATGGGTTAAAATTTGACTAAGGAGATTCGGCGTGGAGAAGTTATCAAGTGCAGGAATTACGGTTCAACGTGGAAAATTGGGCCGCGGTCGACCAGGGCCTAACAACAAAGAACCGCCGAGCAAGCCACTAAATAGTAAATGGGGCAAAAGGCATGTAAGATTCAACCTGATAAGAACTCTTGTGAAAAGTTGACTCTAGGGATATAATAAAAAACTTTACCTTTTCACAGTGATTTGATTTGTTGTTTATTCTACCTTTTCATGCATCAGATCCGAGAAAGCTTTGTTTGTTTTCATATCCATTGTTGTCAGAGGGAAGAATCATCCACCTCGTTCAATATTTGGATGAATCGTTCTTACTATTTACAATTACTGCCATTTTACATATTTATTGTTCATTATTGTCCCTTTGTTTGTCTTCAACAGCTTCATTTAATGCTCTCATAATTGGTTCTAAGCATTATTCGACATTATAGTATAAGCACATTTTAGATCTAAGACTTATTATATTTGGCTAGGATTTACCCATCACCTTTCTTATTTTTCAATTGGTTTAACAAAAAGTTTCATACTTTTTTGTCAAACAATTTGGTGCCGTCTGTGGGGATTTTCTAGTCAAAGTCATAGTTTATCTAGATCTAAAAAAACACACCAACAGCAAATATAGAAATTTCTTTTTCCTCCTCGGCCCACCTGACATGGCAGGAAATGGAGAAGAAAGATTGAAGGGAGTGGTAGGTCTTACTGCTAATATCCTAAACACCATCAATGAGGTCAACGGAGAAGACGAGAAGGACGTGACACCAAGTGCCTCTCCTAGACGAAGTGGTTCACCCCTCCCTCATGGCAGCGTTACCGCCTCCCACGAAAAAGGGGCCTCTACGTCCACGACAGAAGAAGCACCACCGGCAGTGAAAAAACTACTAGAAGACTGGTGATGTTTAGCTTAAAGTATATATATTTTCACGTATATCGCCTCATATTTTACTTTTGTTTCGTGAGCTTCAGATGTTAATTGTGATGATTTGTGTTGATTTGTAGTATTTTTATGTGTAGGAATGATTTGGGAGCAATTGGGGACGAAACGCACAAAATTAGAGCGAAAACGCACAAAACCGCAAAAATTACATTTTTGGGCGCCACAGGCAGGGCTTGGCGCCACCTGTGGCGCTGGAGGCAAAATACTATTTCCAAGCAGCGCCTCGGTGGGAGCCTGACACTACTCAGGGCGCCGATGACATGAACTTCTCCTATTTCGACTGGGACTCAGTTAATTCGACCCTAGACCTACCCAACACGTATAAAAGCAAGTCTAAACTCAATTTTGATGGGAGAATGTGATTTTGGAGAGGAAACGAAAGAGAAACACACTTGGGAGCATGAATTTGATAGATTCTTCCATATCTTTTCTAGTACTCATTGATTTTATGTTTGAAAACATTGTTTTTGATGATTGTATGAACATGTGTGGCTAAGAACCCTTTTATTCTAGGGTCATGGGTGAAACATGAATGTTGTATTTGAATTGCCGAATTTGATTTTATCATATTGGGTTGTTTATTTAATTATGTTCTTAATTATTTTACTGAGTAACTAACAGTGAAATACTATCTACGAATCTAGAGTTGAACTCGAAAGTGAGAATTTTAGATTCCATATAGAATTAAATAGAGCAGGTTCTTGAACCCGGGCATCGGGGAACGGATTCGCAATTAGGATAGACATATACCTATTTGCCTTGCTTGGTTGAAATACAGGAATTGTGAATGCATTCTTGTTAATCTTGATTCCATAGACATATAGGCATTAAGTTAACTTGAATAGGCGAATAAGAACTCGAAAGATTCTTATGAGTAATATCAACTCTGTCAATCAACAATATAGATAAATCACTTAGTCATTTTAAACCAAGAATATAACACGATTGTTAGCTAACCCGTGATNTTAGTTATTTTAAGCCAAGAATATAACATGATTGTTAGCTAGCCCGTGACCCTGGAATATCTTCTCCTATTGATTGTTAGTCGAAATTATTATTTGTGTTGGTTGATTTCCTAGTTAATTCATTAATTGGTATTTTAGGTAGTAACTTAGTTAATTATATCTTTTGTGATAAATCTCTTGAATCGATAAGTTAATTGAGTTGAATCTGTCAAAAGTTAATCATAAGTCTTTGTGGGACGATACCCTACTCACTACTTTATTACTTGACGACCGCGTATACTTGCGTGTGTGTTTGGTCGCAACAAGTTTTTGGCTCCGTTGCCGGGGACTTAGAAATTAGCTATTTGACTGAGTTAAAATTTTATTAACTATTTGTTCGAGTTTTAATTTTCAGTTTGCCTTGTTTGTGTTAACGCAGGCTCTTCTCTTGAATGCGGAGGAGTAGAAGCGCAAACAACCTCCTCCCTTTTGATCCATAAATTGAACGAACACTTCATAGAGTGTGGAGGGAAGTCGAAGCTAGAACGAGAATAGAAAGAGATTTGGACATTGTAGTTCAACCACAACCAATAGAGATGGCAGGTAATGAAGAGCGTCTGGTGATAGAAGCCGCAAGGCCCAATCTTGCTAATATGACTCAGGCTATTGTGAATCCTGATATCACAGGGCACTTTGCACGCAAACAGTACATAGTACAGCTGATTCAGTCCACAGGTCAATATGTGGGTCTATCTCATGAAGACCCGCAGAGGCATATTCAGAATTTCTTGGAAATTACGGACACCTACAATTATCCTAACATTTCCAAGGACTATGTCAGGCTGACACTATTTCCCTTTTCCTTGATGGGGGAAGCTAAGGAATGGTTGCAAAAGGAGCCCGCGAACTCAATCCGCACTTGGGATGATTTGGAAAGGAAATTCTTAATCAAGTTTTTCCCTACTAAGAAGACAAAATCACTAAGAAGCCAAATTCTTGGGTTCCAACAACGCGATGGAGAGACACTTCGTCAAGATTGGGAAAGATACAAGAAGCAACTCAGATATTGCCCGCATCATTGTCAGACTGATGAGGTATTGGGGCACACTTTGGTTGATGGGCTAGACGAGACATCAAAAATGAATCTGGATTCAACTTGTGGGGGTAGTTGTATGGCTAGACCATACAGTGAGATTCAACTCTTGCTAAATAACTTCACTGCTATTGATCATAATTGGCAAGGAGAGGGTGATGCAAGAAGAGCAATTAATCAGAAAGCAGTCGGGTTGACTGAGCTCGATGACCTCTCAGCCATGAGAGCAGATATTGCAAAGCTGGAAAATCAGATGAACAGAATGTCAATGCAACAAACACAACAGATGCAACATGTACAACAGATGTCTATTTGCTGCGAACTATGTGGTGATAGTCATATGAGTGACATGTGCCCAACGAATCCTGAATCTATATATTATGTGGGGCAACAAAACAGAGGCTCAATGAATCAACATGCACAATATAGGAACACTTACCATCCAAATTGGAGGAATCACCCTAACTTCTCATGGGGCGGAAATCAACAGAATCAGAATCAATATAGGCCCCAAGGAAACTTCAATTAGCCTCAGAAGCCACCCCAATAAATAGAAGAGAGTATGAATGACTTGCTCAATAATTTGTTGCTTGACAATCAACAGCTCAGGACTGATTTCAGACATCTTGAGAGGCAAATAGGACAGTTAGCAGCAAATTAAAATTCTAGACCTGCAGGTGATCTTCCCAATGATATAGAGAAAAACCCTCAAGTTAATGCAGCCACACTCAGAAACGGGAGGGAACTAGAGGAAGTGCCAAAGAAGAAACGGGACAAGCCTATACCTGAGGGGGAGCTGATCCCTAAGGCAATACATGAGTCAAAGAAAAATAATGCAGGTTCAGAGCCAGCGGAGGCTGAAAGGCCACCATTACCTTTCCCCCAGAGATTGAAGAAAAAGAATGATGATCGCATGTTCAACAAATTTCTCTGTATGTTAAGAAGGTTCAATTAAATATTCCATTGGTGGATGTACTTCGTGAAATTCCAAAGTATGCTAAGTACATAAAAGATATAGTGGTTCACAAGAGGAAATTGACTGAGTTCGAGACAGTTGCACTTACTGAGGAGTGCACTTCAAGGGTCCAAAACAAGCTTCCTCAAAAGCTTAAGGATCCTGGAAGCTTCACCATCCCTGTGCAAATTGGTAATTTTGACGTGAGTCGTGCTCTTTGTGATTTGGGGGCGAGCATAAATCTAATGCATTTGTCCTTGTTTAAGCAATTGGGTCTGGGAGCTCCAAGACCCACCACTGTGATGCTGCAATTAGCTGATAGGTCCATAGCCTACCTTGAAGGAGTGATTGAAGATGTGTTGCTGCAAATTGGGAAATTCATCTTCCCAGCTGACTTCATTATTCTAGATTTTGAGGCTGATGAACAGGTTCCAATCATATTGGGACGACCCCTCTTAGCTACTGGTGATGCAATAATTAAAGTGAGAGAGGGAAAAATGATTATGAGGGTGGACAACGAGGAAGCGGTCTTTAATGTCAATAAAGCAATCCAACTCCCCCCCCCCCCCC